>PITA01007279.1:0-54965 GCA_004023965.1 Spilogale gracilis
GATCACACAGTGAGGGGCTGACCAGCTCAGAGCGCCTGCGCCCAGCAAGGAGAAGTACGCCCAGATGCTGTCCATTTGACTATTTGAGGACTCTTTTAGTCTTGGTTATATTTAACTTGTAAATTACTTTGGGGTTTATTATTTGTGCAGGGCCGTACAAAAAAGGAGTTTAATTTTACATTCATGTATGTTAAGCAACATTTAAATAAAAATGACTCAAGTCAATGCCAGGGGTTACCAAGATTGTTCTTCCCTTTCAAGAAGAGTATATAATAGTCTAATTTGAAGAATATTGCCTATGACCTTTTCTATTTCCCTTTGTCTTCAGGGGACATAGAGCTTCCTGTCCTAGATGGGGTGCATAAAATAGTGCTACAACCATAGGAGGTAGGACATTAAGGTCATGGAGGGAAATCTAACTGAAGGATGTAATGTGTAATATGAATGTAATATGTAACACGAGGCCAGAGGACCAACTCTAAAACCTTTATGAAAGTTTCTTTCCGGGCCACCTGAGTGGCTCAATTGGTTAAGCGGCTGCCTTCGGCTTAGGTCATGATTCTGGAGTCCCGGGATCAAGACCTGCATCAGGTTCCCTGCTCCGCAGGGAGCCTGCTTCTCCCTCTGACCCTCCCCCTTTTCATGTTCTCTCTCTCTCATTCTCTCTCAAATAAATAAAATCTTTAAAGAAGAGGAAGAGAAAGAAGAAGGGAAGGAGAAGGAGAAGAAGAAGAAAAGGCATCTTGCCACAAACTGACTTCTGCAATTGTATCCTGTTGCCAAATAATAATGGAAATGCACATGAAGAGTCATCCCGTCCCACGAGATTTTATGAAGAAAACAGATCGAGCGTCTTCCTTCCTCTCCCCCAGGCTTTTCATACATGTTTAATATCGGGATAAAGGGAAATCTCATCCATCTGACATTTCAGAAGTATGCGAGAATACCAAGGGAGAAATGTGGAATGCACTTTATAAACCTCTGTAATCCCACAGAATTAGTAGGAATCCCAAGACATGTTCAGAATTTCCTGATGTGTCTTTTGAAATATAGTCCAGGGGCTTTCTAACTTCTCCGTGACAGATATGGGGCCCCCAGGAATCACAAATAGTTTTTTTTTTTAAGATTTTTAAATTTATTTAAAAGTTTAGAGAGTGCGAGCGGGGAGGAGCAGGGGGGGGCGGGGGAGAATCTCAAGCAGACTTCAGGAGTCAGGAGTGCAAAGCCTGCCTGACACAGAGCTCAATCCCACAACCTCTAGATCATGACCTTAGCTGAAACCAAGAGTCAGACACTTAACCGACTGACCCACCCAGGCGCCCTGAATCACACATACAGAAAAAAAAAGATGAGAGACTGGAATGAAGGACGCAACAAACAGACACTACGTGGGTTTTTTCAAACAGAAAAAAATAAGGCTCAGTCAGTTACTGGATGATGAAAAACTCAAAGGTACTGGCCAGTGTGGAATCTGCTGGCGTCAAAGGGAAAGATCAGGTGACAATGAAGAAAAACAGGAAGATGAGGGGCTGGGGACTCTTTGGGATTAAGGCAGAAAGCCCAATGGTGGTCCTCGTGTTTAGTCAGATAATGAGATACTCCCTGGAGGAAAAGCTGGAATGTCACTTATCATCCAAGAGAGGAAAGACAGAGAGTTGGACCATCGAGGAGAAATCGGGCAGCACCTTTAGCAGGACACAAAGGACAAAGCAAGGGACAGAGCTTGCCGGTCCTGGGAGCGTCTGGCTACTGTTCCCACAGGGCCCGTGGGCAACATCCTCAGGAACTGTCCAGTTGATACCACAGCGAAGCTGATAGAAGCTTAGCGGACACACCTGACTTCTGTTTGACTCTTCAAGAAAGGAATCACCTCTGAAAAATTAAAAATAACTCTCTGCCTAAAAGCAACATCTTTCCATCTTGCACCATCAACTTTCAACACAACTTCTGCTGTAAAGTCTTGAAAGGAGCAGTGCCTGGTCAGCTCAGTTATTAAGCCTCTGCCTTTGGCTCAGGTCATCAACCCAGGATCCTGGGATCAAGTCCCGCATAGGTCTCTGCTCAGCAGGGAGCCTGCTTTTCCCTCTCTCTGCCTGCCACTCTCCCTGCTTGTGTGTGTGCTCTCTCTCTCTCTCTCTCTGCCAAATAAATAAATAAAATTTTAAAAAATAAAATGAAGTCTTGAAAGAGTGGGAACAGATCTGTCCATTTGGAAAACCTCAAACTTCATGACTGCTCCTTAAAATGGGCTGTGTTTGGGCGCCTGGATTGCTCAGTGAGTTAAAGCCTCTGCCTTCGGCTCAGGTCATGATCTCAGGGTCCTGGGATCGAGGCCTGCATTGGGCTCTCTGCTCAGCAGGGAGCCTGCTTCCTCCTCTCTCTCTGCCTACTTGTGATCTCTGTCTCTCTGTCAAATAAATACGTAAAATCTTTTTAAAAATTGGACTGTGTTCCACAAGAAATTACCTTCTTGTGGATTTTAACACTTTTTCTTCTTTTTTCCTTCCTCCTTCCCCTCTTCTATTTTAAATGCACAAGCTATGAGCTACAAAAGAGAGGAGAGGAGAGGAGAGGAGAGGAGAGGAGAGGAAAGGAAGGAAATATATCTGAAATTTTATAACTGAAAAATTTCAGAAGCAAAAGGAAATTTTTCTGGTAAATGTCAAAAGCCCTAAGCTACCCAAAAGAAGTCATAGGTCTCCCGTCTCCAACTCCTTCTCTGGCCATTTTGAGTGGGTATAAATGGAGAGAAACTGCTGTTCTTCCCCATTTGACCACTGGCAGTAGCTGGTGGTATCTGGTAGTACTTTTAAAACAACAGAGTGTAAGGCCTAAATGCGTGAACAGGGCTGGAAACAAGATGGCTCCCTTCGGCCAACTTGTCTACCCAAAGGCACAACACTGCGGAGAGACTTTTCCCATTAACTGAAAAGAGATTCAGTGAGACTGGGATGGTGGTCTCGGTGGGTTGTACACGACCCTCCATTAGGCACCAAGTATTCACATAAATCCTTTGCCCACCCCAGGCACTCCCGGAGAGCAAAGAGCAGCTTTGGTTGAAACAATATAGCATTTCCGATGTTTTGGGGATAGGACTCTCAATTTCTAAGTTCCTTACTCTTAGAAATTCACAAAAGTTCTCAAAAGAGCACTGTAGTATTCGGAAAAGAAAGTTAATTTTTATTCTTTTCATTTAAAAAGTACATCTGGGGGCGCCTGGGTGGCTCAGTTGGTTACGCGACTGCCTTCGGCTCAGGTCACGATCTCGGAGACCCGGGATCGAGTCCCACATCGGGCTCCCTGCTCGGCGGGAAGCCTGCTTCTCCCTGTCTCACTCCCCCTGCTTGTGTTCCCTCTCTGGCTGTATTTCTCTCTGTCAAATATATAAAAATATTTAAAAATAAAAATAAAAATAAATAAAAAGTACATCTGCCTTAGTGTTTTTTTTAATTAGCATATATGCCACTCTGAGGAAAAGTCAGTTACCCATAAAAACAGTTCGCTACCATTCAATGAACATCTTTGGTTTCATGTCGGACATCTCAAAGTTCAACGAAGGTCGAGATATGGTCATCTCGATTGAAGGTAAGACACATGATCTGAAAGATACTCACAAATGAAAATGAAGACCATTGAATATAGTGGAAAAGCCCCAAGACAGCAGACACCATTTCCCACTGACATTGTTAATGCCCGATTCACTAGAGGAGGAGGGTCCTGGGGTCCCCATCTGTGGAAAGAACGGTCCTTCCAAAGCTTTCCATGAGTGACAAGCTGGGTTTCTTCCCAAGTCAGTCCCAGAAGTCTTGGAGAAAAGCCCCATCCATCCCTCAAGGTCCAGACCTCCAGGAGGCGGAAGTTCGCTTTTGATTTGAGAAGTGAATTCTTCATTCTGTTGTTTCAGAATGATAAAAAGGGATGTTTTATAATAACAGTGTCTGACCCAGAAAGAAAATTGGTTCCATTTTCGCTCTTTCTTAAACGGCCTTTTAAATTAAATTCTCTTTGGATTTCCCATTTCCAATTCTGCCTGCAAAGTCATGGGCACCAAAGGGAAACCTAACCAGTGTCTCAAACACAACACCCCAAAGCAGTGGAAAATTAAACTCTTAAAGGAGGTTCTGAAGTTTTTCATTTTCTCCAGGATCAAGAATGATCATAATCAGGTTTTCATGCGTTCAAGCCTCTGCATATGCTGTTCCCTCTGCCTGGAAATCTTCCTCTCCTCTCCTCTCCTCCACCTGGAAAACTCCTTATGCCTCAGAAGCAGATTAAACTCTCCCCCGTTGGCTTCTTGAACGGACCGAGCTACGCAGCTGGGCCTCCTGACACGCTGGGATTGTTTACAACGCAAGCCAGTAAGTAGGGGTCTTAGTAGGCCCAGGTCACCATGACAAAATATCACAGATGGGGTGACTCAACCAACAGATATTTTCTCAAAATCCTGGAGTCTGGAGTCTGAGAGCCGGGTGCCAACATGGCTGGGCTATGGTGAGCTCTCTTCCTGGTGTGCAGATAGTCAACTTCTTGCTTTGTCCTCACTGTCGGAGAGCAAGGAATTTCTCTGGACTCTCACCTTATAAGGACCCTTATCCCATTATGGGCACTCCACCCTCATGACTGCACAAAGGCTCTACTTCCGGTTCTGTCATGGGCTTCAATGTATGGATATTTGTGGGAGTCCATAGCAGTAGGTACATGTGTTTGATTGCAAAACAAAATGAAAACCCAAAGCCCACACACTCCTTAACACTCCTCCCATCAGGGGGTGGAAACTTTTCTCTGTCCCCTTGATTCTGGGTTGGCCATGTGCCTGCTTTGCCCACTGAAAGGTTAGTAAATATGACACAGACGCTTTTCGAAAAGTGTTTATACACTAAGGGTTGCCCTCTTCTACTCCCAGGGGACTCTTCCACCATCTCGTGAATGAAATTCTGCATATTTTGTGGTTTTGCTTCTGGTTTTCATACAGCCAATAACTTTTTACCTATGGGTAGCATCAATGTTTGAGAATTTGGATTTACAATCAAACCACATGAGCTCTCTGCTGCGTGGTTGATAAGGGCTTACGCTCAGTTGGGTAAGGGATGACGAGGAATTCCGTTGGTCTACTTCATTCGTCTGTTAGTGAACGTGGTTCAGTACAGGAATCACTTCCTGCTTCCTGGGAAGGCGAATGGCTCTTGAGATCTGCAGTGGTGAGTTTTGACTCATCAGTTTACTTTTGGCCTTTCCCAAGATTTCAGAGCTTAAACAATAGAAATTGATTTTCTCACAGTTCTGGAGGCTCAAAGTCCAAGCTAAGAGAGTGAGTAGAGTTGATTCTTTCTGAGGGCCAGGAGGGAGAATCTGTTCCATGCTGCTCCCAGAGCTTCTGGGAGTTTCTAGCAATCTGGTGTTTCTGAGCTCGGAGATAAAGAATCATGGCATTCTCCCAGTGTCTCTCTTGGGTCCCAATCCCCCCCTCCCCTTATAAAGACATCTGTCATGCTGGATTTTATGACCTCTTTTCACTCATTTACCCCTGTAGAGGCCTTCTCTCCAAATACCATCACATTCTGAGACAATGGGGGTTAGGACTCTGGCATATCCTTTGGAAGGAAAACCCAATTCAATCCATAACACGTTGTTACCTCCCTGCTTATAACTTTCCAGTGGCTTCTCATGACCTTTAGGGTGAAACTCAAACCCCATCCCGCACCTGCACTCCCCACCCCCACCTTGGCCTTGCCACATCCTGTTCCCTGTGTCTTGGGCCTTCCTCTCTAACACCTTCCTCTCCCCAGACTTCAGTTCCACTCATCCTAAGGATCTGGCTTTGAAGTTTCCTCCCTCTGGGGGCCAGCCCCATCCTTGTTCACTGTAGCCCACCCACTTCCTCCATAGCCATTCCCACACCCAGCTTACAGCTCATTTAAAAACTGTCTGCCCCACTAGAACGCAAACCCCACTAGAGAAAGCACAATGCAGTAGAAGTAGAAGCAGCAAAGAGTGATGACTTAAGGCCAACTCTACAGTCAAGCCAGCTTGGTCAAATCTGGGCTCTATACCTACTATCGATGCCACTTGGGCAAGAGCCCAAGACTCTTCAGGCCTCAGTTTCCTTACCTGTAAAGTGGGATCAGAGAGCACTCCCCAGAAGGGCTGTTGGGCAGATGAGATGAGTTAATACTTGCAAAGCCCCGAGAACACGCCTGTCACTCCGTCCGAGGGACGTGAGCGTTAATGATGACCTTTGCGGGAGCAGGGACCGACCAAGACTGTTAAGCTGTTTTACTCCCCCGCTGTGCACTCAGAATTCAGCACAGCATCTGCCTCAATTCATACTTGCTGAATGAACAAATTGCTGGTAAGCTATGTGTTGCTCACATGGCTTCTTTCTATTTCTCAAGTTTTATCAACAGCTTCTAAAAGGGGCCTCACTGATGCCACCCCTGTGAGTCAGGCATGGGTCCTGTGGCCTCACCTCCTAGAGAATGTTCCAGGGTTAGCTAACCCAGACTTGCTCTAGGGAAACCTCGTTTATTAGAATAAAACAGGGTCTTCCGCTGATAAACAGGGCGAGACTCTCTCCCATGACTCCCCACCCAGGGTACTAGCACGCGGAGTTTCTGGTCTACCTGGAGATCCCCATCAGCCTCCAGAGCTGTGCCACAATCCATGGAAACACCAAGATGTTTGTGGCGTGTTACTATTTGTCAAAGACTTTCCCGTATATTTCCCTCTGGCACTAGGACCAAGAATGAGGCCTGATGGGAGCTTTACAGAAGGCCTAAAGCTACATATCATCTTCTTGGGGGGAAAAAAGGCAACAAACGGGAGATGAGAAGCAGCTCCAGACAGCCCAACAATGACAGAAGCCAGGGTGGGGGAGGGAAGCGTGTGTTCTGGGTCACCCGCATTCCTCCCACGGCTTCCCGTCCACCTTCCCTCATCTGATGCCACCTTCCCCGTGGAGTCACTCCTTCTGGCTGACGGATGGGGACACAACAGGTGGCAGGAGACCAGTCCCCTTTATTTGAATTACGAGGTCCCAAAGACCGAGAAATAGAGCCCCTGAGGTCCCTAAATGTGGATTTCTTTCCCAAGTGCAGGAGCTTGGCAGGAGGGATGAGAAAAAAGTCTGAGTCCACGCCTGACCCTCACACTGTGCTGCCTTTTACAGCTGGTGCCTTTCATTGCCCCTTGGATTTCCCCAGACAGGAGAAACGATTTCTTCCCATCCTACAGTCAGCACGAGGGGACGAGAGTTCAAGGCAGGCGAAACGTGCCCAGCAGCTTCCCTGTGGCTCTAACAATCCACGAGGCTCCTTCCCTCTATCAACACTTCTAGATCACGAAGAGCTGCCTGCTTTGTGAGTCACGAAATGGAAATGTCCCCCTTCCCAGGCTGAGCCTTGTCACCATGACAACTCGTGCTGACACCTATCCTAACGTCCCTGGGAGAGCAGGGCCCGAGGACAGCACTGTCACCCGCTCTCCAGCTGCTGGCTTCTCTTCCCAGTGGTCATCACACCTCCCACCCCACCCCCCAGTTACATCACACCTCTGAACCTCTCGGCCTTTCAGGCTCCCTGTGCTCCATAGCCTTTTTATTTTATTTTATTTTATTTTATTTTATTTTATTTTATTTTATTTTGTACACAAATGGTCCCTTGTATAGCTCTCCATTTAGCATAAGTGAGTTCTCTAACTGTTAAGGAGAGAAGGTGATTAGAGACTCTCAGATTTATATGTTCCTCCCTTAATAAATGTTTACATGCACCAGACACGTGGGAGAATTCTTCAGCATTGAAAGGGACCAAGAATGGATTTCACCTCAAGGACCCACTCTGATCCGTTCGCAGTGCTTTCCGATGGCTGTGTTAAGAAGGATTCTGAGGCCTTTCTGGGCCCAGAATAAAGAGCCTGTGATTCAGCAATGCCGACCAAACAACCCAGGATACCTCGAGGAGGTTTTCTCTGCTGAGACTTCCTGCCATCACTCCCACCCACTCCAGCAGCCCCCCTAAGACCCCCGAGGTGGGCCATAAGCACACTACACACTTTCCAGCCCCGGCCCTGACCACATCTCCTCTTGAGAGGTCAGGAAAGTAAGTAGGAGCTCAGGCTTCTGGGCGAAGAGCCATGAGTGCAAAGTGCATCTCCACCACTTACACACTCTGTAAAATGGGCATAAGAAGGCCTCACTGGCTGTCCTGAAGATCAAAGGGAGATAATTAATGCGGAGCACCCAGCCCACCCAGGAATGGAATCTGACTCCCTACTACCTTGTGACCAGCCGCCCCCAAGGCCCAGGAATTCCGCTGTCCTCAGCATCTCATGCTGGGCTCCGGTTCTCCTCGCTTCCCAATGGCACCTCCACCCTCGTGTGGGGTCCCATGGCTCTGTTTGCTTCCTCTGCTGACGGCAGCCCCTGACTCTGTAGCTTCTGTCCCTCCTTCCCTTCCCTCCTATCCCTAGCACCAGCTCCGTGCCACACAGGCCTGCAGAGCAGGGCTACGGGCAGGGGAACTGTGATCACAGGATGAGCGCCCACAGAGCAGGCCACTGGAAACAGATGAGACACCAGGGGCTCCGAGTCAGCCTGTAGGAGGGAGGGAGGGCTGCCCAGGGGAAGTGGCATCCCAGAAAAGAAGGAAAGAGAAGGAATATGAGAGCAGGGACAAGAATCCCTGGGTGAAGGAACAGCACATGCAAGGGATAGGAAACAATGTGAAGTCAGCTAGAGGATGGATGGGGAGAGACGGAGAGGGCGAATGGCTTCCCACGAGGTGATGGGCAACGTTCAGGATTCAGTCCTTTATCTTGAGACCCGGAGTCTGCCTGCTTCAAAGCATGGCTCCAGCACTTAGTAGCCCCATGACCTTAAGAAATTTTTTAATGCTTCTTGCGATGGGTTTCTTCTTCCATAAAATGGGGATACCAGAGAGTAACAGTTTCACTGGTTACCGTGAAGATCAAATATGCAGCAAAATTCACTTTTTTTCCAATCTGGACAGAGGACGTGTAGCAAGAAGAGAGAGAAGTAGGGGAATTCCAGAACATTCGGGATCAACACACTCTGTGTCAGCTTCCGTCTTAGTCAGGAGCCCACTCTCTGTCTGTCTGCAGCCCATTTCCTCTCAGTGAGGAACTAGATCCTGACCCCAGAATCCAGGACCCCACACGGCTCCTTGTACCATTCACACCTGATACCACGGGGTTCGCCCAGGGTGTGGACCGTGGGGACCCGGACTGAGCAATGCCGCAGCGACCCCTGACTCATCCCTTCGGCAGTGACTGGCTTTGCCCCTGGCAGCCCACACGGTATGGGACGCTGGAGGAGCGGACCCATCAGGTCCCCATCCTCACGCGGCATCCTTCCCGACTGGGGAGACAGACACTAGATGGATTCACAAACCATAAAATGCCAGGCCACCATGGTTGTTATTGAGGGCTTTGCAAGGGTGAGGAGACGGCATCGTGGGCGCCCTTCTGACAGGGAATTCAGCGATGCATTCCGCAGGGGTGGACACTGGATTAAAACTGGAATGTGGGAATGGACAGGCCACCTGAAGAGCTGGGAAATGGCATTCTAGACCAGAGGAATAGCAGGTGCAAAGCCTGGAGGTGGGAAAGACGAAACAGAGGCCGACGTGCCTGAGAACTCGTAAGCGGAGGGCGGGGTAAGAGGTGCAGGCAGCTTTCTTTCTGGAACCCTTGGAAAGCTGCGGGACAATTTCAAGCAGGGGAACCACAAGAGTGACTCCTGAAACCAAAACATCGCTTCTGGGAGCTCAGGAGTTTGTTTTCTTGTCTCCCCAGCAATGGAATGAACTTTGGCAAATTCGGTGGTCTATGGAGAACCGACCAGAAGGAACAGAGGTGGAAAGCTGGGCCCCCAAGAATCTGTCCCAGATAATTGTCCCAAAGCAGGTAATTACAATACCGTTCTCGTCGAGTACTCAAAGGTTATTTTATAAGAAAGGGAGAGTGAACACGGCAGCAGTGTCCATAACTCACATGGACCAGACATCGATTTTGGGGCCGTATTTCTTCCTGGCGAGAAGTTCGGGCGCTGCGTAGGCCGGGCTACCGCACTGCGTGCTGAAAGGGTCGGAGTGGCCCAGGATCCCTGCGCAGTTGCTCAAACCAAAGTCTGCAAAGAGGGGAAGACAAAACCAGCTCCGAATTAGAAAACTGTGAAACTGAAGAAGGGAGGAAAAAAAAAAAAAAAAAACAACCAAAATCCAACAACCAAAGGGCAGCAGAAAGGAAACGTTCTCTCAGGCTTATACATCCTTCAGCATCCCAAAGGAGCACCAGCAGCTGCTGGCCACGACCTCTGGATATGGGTCTCAAGCCTGGAAATATTTTCTATGAGGCCTCACTGTAAGATCGTAGAGCTAAACTATGTGGAACCAAAACATATTTTCATTGAACCTTGCAAATGAGTCATCCAGGAAAAAGAGAAAGACTTCACTTTCTAGGACTAAAGGCAGGAAGAGAGAATGCGTAGAGGCCTCGGAGTCAGCAGTCTGGCTTTCAAACGGCCACGTGCAGAAACACTGACAGTAGACCCATTTTCTCTGGCTGGGTCAGCGTCACCCTGGGTGACACGCGATCCCCCACGTAGACTTGACTTTTTCGGCTCCATGTTTTCATTTTATGCAAGTCTTTTAAAAAATGTTCCTGACTCATGTAGCCATTTGTGCAGATTGGAAGAGGGAAAATTATACCCCGGACGATTTAGACAATGCTGAATGTTGGCTGGAAGGCTAATGCCAGGAAGACAGCTGTGAGAACTGGGCTAAGGAACCTCCTAGCATTGCCTTGTTCTCCAATGAGGAAGGCAAATAGGAAAAGCAAAGAAGAGCCCAATGTATCCAAAGCTCACTAGGTCCAGTGTACCTTTTCTTTCGTGTTTACTTTTTTGATGCTCAGGATACAGTAACTGACAAGTAATTAGAGTCGTCAGTGGTCTGTCCTCATCGGATATCTTTCCTCAATCTTTGCTGACCCCCAGAATTCAGATCAAGGCTTCCCCTTTGAACTTCAACGTGAATATTACAGTTCTCGTCCCTCAAACAGGAGACAGGAGACTCGGCCCACAGGGCTCAGCGGCCAGAGACTGGCTCCATGCCTTGAACAAAACCCTCATCTTTTCTCAACCAGCAGGACTGTTTTCATGACTGTTTTCTCCTTGACTAACGGGCCCCCACTTGCATGCGCATGACTGAACAGAGGAACACAGAATGGGGAGCGAAGGGGCTCTAAGTCCACAAAGTGTCTCACACCTCGGGTCAAGATGCACCACTAGAAATTCTCCCCACAGTCGCTGGCTGAGGCCGTGTCATGAGGGAGTGCTCCCAAACAGAATAATACCCTCTAGGCAGCGCTCCAAAACAAAAAACATGATTCCATGTTTTTTTTCTCATAACTTCCCTTTGCCCCCTACTCTTCCCCCCTATACCTCCACCCAGCCCCCATTTCCTTCCCCTCTTGGTCCCTCCCCACACCAGTCCACACCAGTAGGTGCCATATAACTTGCCCAAGAAGACCCCTACAGGAGCCACGGGGCCCTGGTTTACCATCTTAAGAGGAGATCTCTGTGCTAAAGGATCTGAGGGCCCCTGTTCTCAGACGTCTCAAATCTGTAGCGTCGCCGACACAGGAAAAAAAGGGGGAAGGTGAATATTTTTGTAGGAAAAATCATAGCATGCTGAAAACCGGATAGTTGCTTAAGTGCTTTAGATCCGCAAATCATCCTAAAGGAATTTTAATAAAACAACAATGTATAAAGAGCCCCATGGAATAAGAATTACATTGTTGTGGGGGGGCAATATTTTAATGGAAGTTTCACGAACAGTCGTGTTAGAGGCCCGATCTCCTAGGAGTCCCGGCAAGTTTCTCTCTAGATTTCTGACATTAAATGAAAAGACTCCGTGCTAATTTCAGCAGGGTGCCATTCATGGCAAAGGATGCCTCATTCAGGTCACTCCCTCCACCACCCCCTTCCACCTCCCCCACCTCCCCAGCCCCCCCTTCCCCAGGTCTGTAAAAAGCTGCTGGACACCAAGAGGGCAGGGCGAGATAAGAGACCAGGTCACCTTCCCCCAACCCCCTACTATGCTCCCAGACAATCCAGAGAACACAGTGCCTTGCCTGTCTCAAGCAGTTTCAAGAAGATTAATTAGCAGCTGATCTGGTGAGGGGAGAAGAGAAGATCTGCATTTTAAACGACTTAATGTTGACCTCGCTGGAAGGGTTTCATTTAAAATATATTGTAGAGAAATAACCAGTCCCTTTCACACCCATAAGGGTAAATATTAAAATGTTACACACGTGCCTATAATTAGAACGGTGAAACTAGAGAGAAGTCCGCCTCTGGGGTGCCACCCAAGTCTGCCCCAATTAGATCTGGTAAATAGAGAAGACCCCACCGTCAGTTTTCCGAGAGCCACAAAATGAATCTCACGAAACACCCCAGGGAACGCTGCGTGGGGCAACTGAAGTACAAAACTGTTCTAAACGATCAAACATCAGACTGCTTTTTCTGAAGGGGGGGGGTCCTTGATTAAATCAGACCTTACTCTCCCCGTTAGCTCTAGTTTATCTGAAACAAGGGGGACCCGGCTTAAGTAAATTTATTTTAATCAAATTATTTCAAAGAAGGAAAACTATTAGACGAGGCAATGGAGAGAGCTATAATCCATCTTTGAAAAATAACTGGATAATTCCTTTGAAGAAAAGGCTCAAAGAGCTTTCGAGCTGCAATAGGATGACAGACACAGAGACACTGGATCCAGATGGCCCGACCCAGGGGCAAGAAAACGCACATGACCTGAGTCTTCCCTCCCTCCAGCACCCACCACTAGCTTCGTGATGGATCTCTTGGAAAAAATGGGGGAAATCAGATGCTGGTAAACACAAGGCAATTCCCAGTCGTCCTCTCTGCTATTGTAACATCTCTTTAGATTAGAGGTATGTACACAAAAAGTTTCAGTAATGGGAAATCCAATGATCGGAGCCTCCTTGCTAGCAGTCTTGTTAACTGTGGTCTCTGACACCTCCTCGTTTCTGAGAGAACCCACTTGTGTCCCGGCTTAGGTGCCGATCCGCTGGCTGCCATGTTGAGCGGAGATGACTCTCGGCGTCCAGATCCAGAGAGCCACCATCCCGCTCTCCTCCAGGGGAACCGTGGGCTCTCACACACAAACAGATTTCTTCCTCTCACTTGCACAGCTCTGCTCGAAGAGGGTTTGTCAGGTGGCCAGTCTGTGAGTTACTTAAAAACACATCCACCATCTACAGAGACTGGTTCTTCTAGAATCTTCTGAGCACCCTTCAAATCAATAAAAAGAGCTCTGCTTTTCAACACTGCTCATTTCAAAGTATTTCTAGTGTTACATGACCATCTAGGGCTACTGCTTGGGAAGAAAGAGAGAGCAAGCCCCCAGGGGAAGGGAGGCAAGAGGGAAGGAAAAGGGCAGCAAGAGCAGCACTAGGGCAGGAGACGGAATCCACCCCCTGGTGACCCTGCCTCAGCCTCAGTCCAGACCATGCACAGGGCACATGAATTATTTTAACCTTTACTATAAAGGACATCCAGCCTTCATGTGGCCTCCTTTCTTACAATCTGCTGGAAACCAGGACCAGTAAGACATCTTGCCAGCATTTCAACGTCTGTCTTGTTTAATGTTTCTGTGTTTGGTCCTTGGGACAACTGAAACGCGATAGTGAAATGATAGGATAAAAAGGAAACTCTTTGAATTGTCCATTGTAAAGCATCTGATCTTTAAAAATCATTTAGGGTAAATTAAAAAAAAAGGGTTTCCTCTTGTTAGTTTTCTGAAGATGGTTATGTTCATTCATGAACACCTATCAGTAGTGCTTAATCAGCCAGCCAAGGAGTCTCGGTTTGGGGACCCCAAGAATCTAATTTGGTTATTTGAACGGCATGTTTCAAAAAGTCTAGGGGTGCTTTTTGGTAATTGCCAAACAAAATTTTCTTCTCGGGGACGAGTTAAATTCCCACCGTTCTATTGATCCTTCTCTTTTCTCCTAATATAAAGCCTTTTTCAAGCTATTGAGATGGAAAAAATTACTTGCACCAGAGGTGGAAAAAAGAAAGAAAAGAGAGGAACCAATGATGGTGCTCACCTCTGGGTGTAAAAATGATATGAGACTTTTGCCAAGAGTAATCATACAGGCAAACAAAAATGGAATTCTTCAAGAAAATGAGTCATGGAGTGACCCTGAATTATGAACCAATTGTGACTGGTGCTATTCTGGAACTTTCTTCTGATTACCTTCCTTTTAAATTCTCCCTCTGTGGGGATTTCTCTCTGCCCACCACCATTGTATGATGTAGCTCGGATAAAGATTATAATAAAAGGGGAAGGTTGGTTGGGCTCTCTTTTACTTTGGTGCCCCCATATTCATGGAAAGGGAATTAAGCCATGGCTAAGCTAAGAGTAGGACTTCTGAACTAAACTATTTTCCACTATTTTTAAGAAGTTTTATGGCTAATCAAAATAAAAATAACCACTATAAAATCTGGATCCACCTGAGTTTATGCAAAGCTGAAGTCTAAATAATCCACAGAACACGTAACCAACAAATACTTATTTGTAGCTGTGAAATTCATTTTATGGTCACTTTGCAGTAATTCTACCTTCCTAATTCTGTTTATCATGAAATTAATTTTCTTTTTCCAAAACCATTATTAAATATTAGCAGTAAAAAAAAATATTAGCAGTAAAAGGAGGTGACCTAGAGTATTGTGTGGGATTAAAAATAAACCATGAGTAATTCTCAAAGTCAAAAATCCAGCAATAAATAACTGAGAATTGAAAATACAACACTTAAAGAATAATCTTGCTTTAAAAAAAGAAAAGTCATACCAATCAGCTTGATATTATTGTCTTCATCTAGTAGCAAATTTTCTATCTTCAAGTCCCTGAAATAAACAAAACCACAGAACATTTCAGATAAGACATTTGAAATCATGGAATAACATTTTGCTTCTGAAGGCAAACGAACTGTTTGAGAGCCACTTTGAACCAGCCCAAAAAGCCTACTGCCAAAACTCACAGTCGACAAGTAAATATTTATAAATATGATATAATTAATTGCTGCAGACTGAAAACGCCAAAGGATTCCAGAAAAGCAGAGAGCACTGAGGGCAGAACACATCATGAGAAGTTTCCGGAAGGAGTGGGATCAAAGCTGAAACTTGGAATTTAAATAAACAGGGTTGAGAGAGAATGGAAGAATCACTGGGGACAGGCGCTGCCTGTAACAGGTGGGGAAGTACAAATGTGGCCGGCCATGTGTTTGCGAGCTGGTGAGCAACACCAGCCGGGGGAAGGGACAGACTCAAGGAAGAAGCCAAAAAAAAAAAAAAAAAAAAATGAAAGCTAACATAATTTATCAGTCCCTTGAACTCCATGCACGAAGCTCAAATGTCATCCACAAACTGACAGGTGCTCATCTATTTAAGCAAGCAGATACGACAGTGGACAGAAAAACAGACTCCGAAGATGTCAGCTCCTAATGCCTGGTGTTATGCCTGCGTGAATGTTAACGTTACATACTCAAAAAGAATTATTAAGTTTGCAGATGGCATGAAGATTGTTAATCACTCTAATCACTGGCACTGAGGGGACTTGAAGAGTGGAAGGGAGAAATGTGTTCGGGCTCAGGCTGAATGCGAGGTGCCTGTGGGATCTGTGGGACCCAACTCTTAGCCGGCAGGAAACATGGCAGCCTAGCTCACCACTGCACCCCAGTACCTTTGCACATCCCAGGTACTCAGTAAATACAAATGAATCTACATTACCAAAGAGATTGTTTTGGATTTCAGAAGAAAAAAAATGTGGGCAAAAAGTACACATTTGGTCATCAAAATCATCTAAGTTGATGATTACAGTACAAGCACTTTAAGCTGTCCACTCAGACACACCATGAGTATTAGCTATATAAGAACATTCTTCTCCTACACACACACACACCCCATCTTCTCTTCCATGGTTTTGAAACACACATCCTACTTGGTCCAGTTTTTCTATTTTTCCCACTTTTGAACAGAGGCACAGGCAAAAGAAACCCTTTTTCCTTATGTCTCTATTGAAAAGAATAGAATAGCATAATCATAAGCAAAAATGGCAACAGATAAGACTACATCAAAATCATGGGACAAAAGGAAGCATTTGGTAAGCAGGAGAGCAGTGTCCCATTTCATGGGGATAGTTGTTCTTAGCTCAGTCCCAGCATTGCCAGCGCATCCTCTTCTCTATAAAAGGAGCTAAAAATCTGGATTTTATTCCAATTTTTCAATGTTGGCAACAAATTCATATTCAAAACAGTAACAACAACGCTGCATGGCCCAAACTTGCAGGCAAGACATGGCCTGCAAACTCCCAATTTTCAAACTCAGTATGGTGGGGAGGCGAAGCTGAGTCTTGAAAGGACATGAGATTGCCCAGGGAGAGAATGGGGGGGAGGGTGCTCGGAGCAGAAGAGGGGACACTGCTGTCACAGGAAGAAGGAAGGGAAGCACTGGAAAGCACTTCAAAATCGGAAGAAGTGCAGGAAAAGGTAAGCTCTAAAAAGCATCCAGTGTCTTTCAAAATTGGAAGGTGGCTGGTAGTGCTGGGGCTGGGCACTTGGATGAGACGGGAGGTCTGAGCTGAGACTTGCAGCTAGGGAATATGGATTTCCCCCAATTCACATGCACCCATCAATGGAGGAGGGGGGCAGAACTGGATCCTTTCACTTGGATCCAGCTGAAACAATACAGACATAAAAACTATGGCAGCCTTAAAAGGTATCATGTATGTCCACATGCAGGGTGACTCCAAAGATACAATCATTTCCCCCTCATTTTTTCAATGGGAAGACTCTGTCCCTCAGTAAAGGGTTTTTGGAAAACACAGTTATATAATTTCTTAAAGTGCAATGGAATTATCAAACGACTATCTACAAAGCTGCTCTATTGGGTTTAAGAGCATATACCGTAACATCACCTTCAGAAATACTGTTCGCACACTCTCACAGTTCATGAAACAGTTTCGTTGAAACCTGTCACAGCCAAGACCAGGATGACAGTCTTCCTGCCGTATTACCAGGGCAGTATGATATTAAAGTTGACTGGATATTTGTCACAAAGCACTTTTTGCATCTCTTGCTGGTAATCTTATCACAAGCCATTTAAATAAAAAGTGCCCATTTAAAATCTCGGTAAATTAACCACTTTTAGAGTTGTCTCCCAAACCTTCACGAGGGTAAGGTCCTATGGCTAGAAGTTATCATTAAAGCCCTATAAAACGTCCTGGCCTTCCTTTCCATCCGTTCCCTCGGGAGATTTCTAGAGCTCCTTAAATCATAAGTGATTCCAGGTAAATGCGGCTTTTCCAGCTACTAGGTTGTTGTTGAAAATGGGACACTTCCTCTTTTTGGAGGAGGAGGACCTGATCTAATGTGACCTTATATTTAGGCATATACGGTAATTCCAAAAAAACTTGCCTGACTACACAAAACAGTGGGCCAGCAATAGCCCAAACTGTGATCCTGTGATCCTGATCATAAAGCAGCAGTACTATTTAAATCTAAAGGAAGGCCACAGTTTGTTTGTAGCGAAACTCAACCTTCATCCCTGGAAAGAACGGAAGCCATGCTAAGGTATTGAAGGAGAAATTTGGTTCAGAACATACACTACGGAGAAAAACAATTTAAAGAGGTGAGGTATAAGAAAGCAATTGCCAAGAATTATAAAGCTAAGCTGGATAATTCTGGGACCACAAAAGCCTAGAGAACAACCACAATGATTAAAAGAATATAAATGGAAGACTAAAAATAAGAAAAAGTGTAAAAGAAAAAAAATGCCTACTTTTGAAATCGGGAAAAAGTCCTAAAACCAGGGAGGAAGTATAAAATGTAATGCTTAGGCAAAATGAAAAAAAATGAAATCAGTTTTCATTTCACCCACCACATCCCATAGTAGCCTACTCCAACCCCTCCGGCGAATGCTCAGAATAAGCCCGTTCACCAGTTCTTTGCCGCTGTACTGCCCTTCTGTCAATATGTCTGGAAGATTTCAGCAATAACCAATCTAACTGCCTAAAGATTCCATGACTAGTTAAAGGTGAGCTCCATTAGTCTCTGTCCAGGAGATGAGTGAACCTAATCCATCCAAATGAAAGGAACATTCGACCGCTTTTGGCTTCATCTATTTCTACCTCCTGCCTTGTCTTTCAAAAGATCTAGAAGGAGGGGGAGAATATTTTCCTTCTGACTCGCTAGGAAAAAAAAAGCTTTAAAATCATATATTTTTTTAAAGATTGTATTTGACAGAGAGAAACACAGCTAGAGAGGGAACACAAGCAGGGAGAGTGAGCAGGGGAGAAGCAGGCCTCCTGCCGAGCAGGGAGCCTGATGTGGGGCTCGATCCTGATCCTGGGACTCCGGGATTATGACCTGAGCCACCCAGGCACCCCAAAATAATATTTTTAAAACTACTTTTTGCTTAAGGTATTTGCTCAAGAGTCAAAAACGTGTGGACATAAATGTTCCTAGCAGCTTTATTCATAATTACCAAAACTTAGAAGCGACCAAGCTGTCCAATGCGTGAATGGATAAACAGGCTGTGGTCCACACAGACAATGGAAAGAAATGTGCTATCAAGTCATGAAAAGCCAAGAAGGCAAGAAGGAAGCTCAATGTATGTTTCTGAGTGAAAGAAGCCAGTCTGAAAAGGCTGTATGATTCCAACAATGGGTCCTCTGGAAAAGGCAAAACTATAGTACAGTAACAAGATCCCCGATTGCCTGAAGGAGAAGGAGGATGAGTAGATGAAGCCCTTTTTTATAGGTGGTGAAATCATTCTTTATGATACTGACAACATGCATTTGTCAAGTTCCACAGAACTATAGACCACAGAGTGAGCCCTAATGTAAAAACCATGGACCTTAGTTACTAACGATGTATCAGTACTGGTTCATCAATTCTAACAAAAGTACTGCACTATTACAAGATATTAACATGGAAAACAATGTGGAAGGGGGGTGGGAAGGCATGCGGGAACTCGAAGGTTTCAGCACATTTTTCTATAACCCTAAAACTGCTCTACAAAAATAAAGTCTTTTAATTCTTTAAAAGTACCTTTTGGATATTTTCCACTTTGCCTAGGAGATCAGACCTCAGAATGTTATGGCCACAGTCACAAGTGCCTCACCCAGGATGTTCACCGAGGTGGGAGCATTCTTACCCCCTAAAATGAATTATGAGTCCCATTTAGCACAGTTGGGCCTCTCAGATCCTCTGCCCAGCTAATCGAGAATAACCAAAGAGGCCACAAAATATTCCCAAGAGACCACAAAACTGAGAGACATCTCTTTCAATAATAAAAAAGGGATGAATCTATTCATAAGTTTGTAGTGTTAGCATATTACGATGTATCTTTAAAAGAAATACTAGAAAGCGTCTGTTATCCAGAAAACCTCTCTGTGATCCATGTGAAAAGCATGGTGCTTACACTAGCTGTAGACCCCAAGAACAAAATATTTGGCTCTGTTAAGTGTCAGATTTGACACAGGGAAGGAAGCTGACTGGTCTGCACCTAATGTTAGAGGCAATGCTCAATTTCACAGTAATGCTCCTTGATCAGATTAATCACTTAGGAAGGGGAGAGAGAAGTAGGAGGCTCTTCCCACTTCCCACGGTCCTGCAGGGTGAAGAGTTTCTCCTCGTGGTAGGCAAACTGGAAGTTTGGAGTAAATTTTTAACTCACAAAAAAAAGGAAAGGAAAGAAAAAGCCCCCTGGATGCAGGGAAACAGCTTTTTCCTTGGCCAAAGAAAGGAGCTTCAAAGAGGAGTCAAGACAAGCAAGAAAGGGGACCAGGCATGCCCTGATCTAAGGGGGCACCAGAGGATCGGGTTACCCAGACAATGCTGGAGGGGAGTGCATGGGTCTTGGGAATTTACTAAAGGAAATTACCATGAGTCTTGGGAACAAAGGAGGGAGCCCAGCCCAGAAAAGGCCTCCCAGGGTGCAGGCACAGACCCTTCTCTGGAAACTAGACGGTTCTGGGAGAAATGCCCCAGGGTCTCTCATCACAGCTCTGGGCAGACCTGACCTTGGGTCTCCAGGTGTTCTGTGCTTAAGGAAGGGGGAAACTGGGCAAGGCTGCTGGGCTCTTCTCCAGAGTCTGAGAGGGCCCAGGGGGAGAGCCCTAATCACCAGCCCTTTGTTCTAGTTTATTTCAAAAGAACAAGCTCCAACAGGACTAACAATTAAAGGTTCATCCACAGGCTACAAAGCACAGCCCCTCACTCCCCCAGCCTACTTGTTCACCCACACTCTCCTGGCATTGCTTTACCGATGGTAATCTCTAAGGTTTGGAGGCTAGCCACCAAGAATTCCAATCACAGCCCTCCCAGACAGAGGGATGTGTGTCAGGGAGGACCCCGTTGCCATAACAAACAAACAGGGTCCTGGTGCACAGCGGGGGAGGGGAGGGGAAGTGGCTGCCAGGCCCCCTCAGACCAGAGGCAGCCAGGAGCAGTACTGGGGAGGTGTGGAGCAGAAGTGTGTGCGTCTGAGTATTGTGTATGCATGTGTGCAAAAGTGTGTGCTTGCATGTGTGTATGTGAGTGGGCAGGCATGTGCATGTGTGCATATGGGTGGGTGTGGGTGTGCACGAGTGTGTGTGCACGTGTATGTGGGTGGTCTTGTGAGTGTGCATGTGTGCATGTGGATGGGCACATGTAAGTGTGCGTGTGCACAAGTGTGTGTGCATGTGTGTATGTGGGTGGGCGCATGTAAGTGCATGCATGCATGAGTGTATGTGGGTGGGTGGGTGTGAGTGTGCATGAGTGCACAAGTGCCTGTGTGCATGTGTGCGTATGTGTGCATGCATGCCTGTGTGTCCACATGGGCAAGCATGTGTGTGTGCATTCATGAGCACACACGTGCCCGCACACGCACCCAGAACACTGCGATGGGGGTGAAGGAAGAGGCTCTCCCCAGCCTCCCCAGGCCCTCCCCAGCCCACAGGGAAGAGCAAAGGTTGATCCCCTAACAAACCTCAGGCCTAGATGGAGGGACCCTGGAGTGGGGGCCACTTGGGGGGAGGCGGAAGATGAGAGTGAAGAACTGAGCGCAAGGTGCAGCCAGGGTTCAAGGCCACGGAAAGCAGGTGGTGTGAGCCACAGAGCAGGCAGAAAGACCCCAGGCAGAGGGCTGAGCAGTCTCTGGGCAAGACCCTGCAGCCGGACAGACCAGCTCTCTGACTGAGTGGCCTCCCGCCCTGGGCAAGTCACTTAAACATCGAGTACTTGATTCTGGTCTATAAAACAGCATCCCAAGAGTGGTCACCTGGCAGGTCCTGAGCAGGAGGAAGTGGGCAAATGTGCCCAAGTGTCTGCTGGCCACTAGGAGGCTAACCAAGAGGCTAACCAACTGCTAGCAGAGAAGAGGTGAGAGGCTGGAGCGAGGAGAATAAAGGTTGCTAGGCCTAGCGCATTGGAGAGCCCAGAAACGACCTGAAAGGGTGATTAACTGGGTGATAAGCAAATAGCATTGGGGCCATTAGCCCTCAAATGAAAGGTCAGGCAGCAGGAGCCCAGGGGGTGGCCAGAGCAAACTCAGACAGGATTAGGTCTAGAGGAGAGATCCGTACCCGTGGAGATGGATTTTAGCAATAAGCTAAGAATAAAGTACCCAAGAAAAGCACACAACTCCCCAAGGCCATCAGCATTTTGCAGGAAACAAGGCGGTTTTGGGGGTTAGGTTTATTTTCAAGAGCACTGTATTAAAAGCAAATGACTTTTTAATCACTGACTTACTTAAAATATGGTCATTCTGATGAAACACAAGAAAAATTTGTTAACTATGTACCTGATTCATTTATTCAAAATGAAACCTTTTATTGAGTTCCTATAGTACTCCAGAAATGAACTGTTTATAAAATCAAAGACCTGTTCAGTCATTAAAAAGATGCCACTTGACAGATTATGACCTGAAAAATAAACAAATTGGTACTAAGTCCGTGAAGAAATTCCCCTGAAATCCCAGAGACAGTATGGAATATTCCAGAATTGCTACCAGAAAACTTCCATGCCGGGGCCAGTTCTGACACTAGCTGTGCTCATTCAACTTCCCCTTCATGCCTTCAACAAAGTCTTGCTGTGTGCCTGCTGGGCTCGAGGCTGAGCTCACTTGTGGCCTGTGCAGAAAACAGATCTCAAATAAAGTCAGTTACCGTTTGAAAAGCGTTTGGAAAGCAAAGTAGAACTGCATTGTGAGGGGGCGCCTGTGTGGCTCAGTCCCTTAGCTCTGCCTTCGGCTCACGTCCCAGTTGAGCCCCACATGGGGCTCCCTGCGTGGCAGGAAGCCTGCTTCTCCCTCTCTCACTCCCCCAGCTGTGTTCCCTCTCTAGCTGTGTTTCTTAGCAATTTGGGGTCTTTTCTGGTTCCATATAAATTTTAGGACTGTTTGTTCCAGCATTTTGAAAAGTGGTGGAATTTTGATCGGGATGGCATTGAAAGTATGGATTGCTCTGGGCAGTATAGACATTTTAACAATGTTTATTCTTCCGATCCATGAGCATGGAATGCTCTTCCATCTTTTTGTTCCAGCACTTTGAAAAATGTTGGTGGAATTCTGATCGGGATGGCATTGAGAGTATAGATTGCTCTGGAAACAAAAGCTAAAATGAACTTTTGAGACTTCATCAAAATAAAAAGCTTCTGCACAGCAAAGGAAATAGTCAACAAAAAAACAAAGAGGCAACCCACGGAATGGGAGAGGATAATTGCAAATGACACTACAGACAAAGGGCTGGTATCCAAGATCTATAAAGAACTACTCAACTCAACATCCAAAAAGAAGATGAACACATCAAAAAAAGGGCAGGAGACATGAGCAGACACTTCTCCTTAGAAGACATACAAATGGCTAACAGACACATGAAAAAATGTTCATCGTCACTAGCTATCAGGGAAATTCAAATCAAAACCACACTGAGATACCACCATACACCGGTCAGAATGGCCAAAATCAAAAAGTCAGGAAACAACAAGTGTTGGAGAGGCTGTGGAGAAAGGGGAACACTCCTACACTGTTAGTGGGAATGCAAGTAGGTGCAGCTGCTTTGGAAAACAGTGTGGAGATTCCTTAAAAAATTAAAAATAGAGCTACCCTATAACCCTGCAATTGTACTACTCGGTATTTACCCCAAAGACACAGATGTAGTGAAAAGAAGGGCCATATGTACCCCAATGTTCATTGTAGCAATGGCCACAATTGCCAAACTGTGGAAAGAGCCAAGGTGCCCATCAACAGATGAATGGTTAAAGAAGATATGGTCCATATATACAATGGAATATTACACCTCCAACAGAAAGGATGAATATCCAACTTTTGCTTCAACATGGGCAGGACTGGAGGAGATTATGCTGTGTGAAATAAGCCAAGCAGAGAAAGTCAAATATCATATGGTTTCACTTACTTGTGGAGCATAAGGAGTAACATGGAGGACAGTGGGAGAAGGAAAGGAAATGTGAACTGGGGTAAGTCAGGGAGGAAGATGAAACATGAGAGACTTTGAAGTCAGAAACACACTGAGGGTTTTGGAAGGGAGGGGGTGGGGGGATGGGAGAGCCTGGTGGTGGGGATTGAGGGCACGTACTGCATGGAGCACTGGGTGTGGGGCATAAACAATGAATCTTGGAACACTGAAAAAATAAAGTAATAAAAAATAAAAAATCTAGCTGTGTTTCTGTCAAATAAATAAATAAAATCTTAAAAAAAAAAAATGCAGTGTAAGTCTATGACCAGGGGGGCCTAGCCTGGAGAGCAACCTGAAGGAGGAGAGCTTAGAGCAAGGACCTAAAGAGAGCAGGATGAGTGTTAGCCCAGGACACCAGGGAGGTCTTGGGCACAGAGTTTCCCAGGCACAGAATGAATGAAGTGGGATCGGGACTGCTCTCAGTTTTGACACTATCCCTATGACTCATTCAGTCCCCACAACAACCACGTGAGGTAGATAATCCACCGCCCCTATTATGTAGGGAGGCACGAAAGCCTCAGTGATTTGCCCCAATGTGGCTTGTAAGTAGTGCAGCCAGCATGTGGGTGCGGGCAGTCTAGCTTCAGAATCAACACCCCTGACCGTTGGACACCCCACTCCACAAAGCTGCTGCATGAGAGCTCTGTGAAATCTCATACTTCCAATCATATTTTAAAAACCCCAACTGAAACACAAAACCTTTGATATATATCACTGGTGTTTCAGGATCGGTGCCCTCCCTCAGCAGAAGGCCCTGGGATCCCAAACAGTTCGTGAACTCAAGCAGAAGTTACCCCCTTCTCATCCACCTCCCCTGCCTCCCCTCTCCAAGAAAACCTGAGTTAAAAGAACTTAAGACCCTACCAAGTGCTTCTTGTCAGGCCCAAGAGAACAAAGAAGCGCCCCTTCTCTTCCGCTGCATTTCTCTTGAGCAGAGGGCCCTTTCCCAATATTGATGAATGAGTAAGGTCACGGCCTTGGAAGCGGCAGCAGTGACGTCTGTCCAAACACAGGCTCGCACTCCCTTTGATCATGTGTCTCTCTGTCCTGGTCCCTTGGGGCCCCACAGCTTGTCTCTTCCTGCTCAGGGAGGGCAGTATTGTGTGACCCCGTTATGTTTTGTCTGTACAGTTTGATTGGGCTTTGTTATTTTGAATGAGCAGATGAATCTCAAATTAGCCTCTCGGTATAATCACACTTTTCAGTGACGGATGTCAAGGGCCGACGCTTCCTGAACAACAGGCAAAGCGCCAGGTTTCGGTACCGTGCTGGGGGAGCACGTTTGAGAGTAAGGAAAAAAAAAAACACCTCATATCTTAAATGTGGAGTATCCCAGGCAATCCTGACATGGGGTGACGAAGAAAGGGGACCCTACTCTGCCTCTGTAAAGGGTAATGGCAGTGCTGATTCAGCAAATAACACAAAGGTATTGGTGGGTCCACTTTATAAATGAATTTCTCTGCCAACCCAGGGAATCTGCTAGATAGAGCTTTGGTTTCTCTTCCCACCTATAATACTTATATGATTTTTCAAGATTTGCTTCCTTTAAATAATCTTTCAGTAGTTCTGAGTAGATAGTTAAATATTTAGATTTCTTGTGCTAGGAAATGAGGGCTTTGTCAAGCATGAAGCTGATGAGAACCCAAGGATACAGTACAAGCCTAATCAGGAACTTCGCATTTAGAGCGCACCCTCTGACACCCATTTAAATCATCGTCTATGTACAGCTACCAAAACTCATTCTGGATCCTTTTGGCTGCTCCAATTTGCTCTGAAATCTTCCCACGAGGGACTCCGGGTCGCCCCTGAAATACAATACTCTCTTACTCGTTTGCAAAATCTAACTTCGAAATAATTATGAAATTCATTCCACCTCTGCAGCATGTAGGAGAGAAATGTCCACCGTGGAGACGAGCTACAGTAACGAGTACACCAGCAGCAAGCTGGGTCAAGTACGCTAAAAACTGGCAGGATAGAATCCGGGAGAGACATGACATTGAGCTAAAGTCATCCATTCTCATGGGAGGTCTCCACCACCTGACCCCCAATGCCTGTGCACGCTGGCACTCATCACGATTTCTAGAGAGAAACAGGAAGAACTCCTCCAAAACAACACCCCACTTTCTGACTCTTCCCGAACTTGAAAAGATCTGAGCTTCTGCCCTTGTGGGCTGACGAATCTCTTGCCAGGGAGAGAGGAAGAAGTAGAACGCCAAAGATCAGAGGAAGAAAAGCACCCCATCTTTGCTATCAAAACATTATTAAATTCATTCCTTTGACATTCTGACAGTAATTGCACTGAGAGGGATCGGAATTTGTTAAAATTACTTGAAAAGGGTTGTTGAGAGTTTCCTGCAGGAGAGGCTGAGAGCCATGCACAGCTCTCACTGGTTTTCCCTTGCTCTTCCCCGGAGGTCTGTGATGCCAGGCCCTCCTCTGGGGTTGAACAGCACGAAGCCCTTGTCACAACACCCGGAGGGCCACCCCCCCCCCCCCCGCAGAAAAGCTCTGCCCCCGCTTCCAGGTTCCGCTGTGACCAGCGGAGTCCGTCCCGGCTGATTCATTCCTGAGGTTTCTCTGCCTTTGTCATCGCCATAAACAAAGACAGAGGCAGGCACACTCACAGCCGTCGTTCTAATCGTGGCAGAGCCGTGACAGGGCAGGCTTCACACAGGTATTGTGGGAGAGAGCCAAAAATAGTGTTATTCACTTAAAATTTCTGAATGTTCTCTTCCTTGCGGATCTCAACTCAAAGAGTTCTAATGAACCAGGATCTCATGACAACACGAGTGACTAAAAATATGTTCACGAACAGATTCTCTCACCTCGGTGAGGAAACGATCCACCTGCAGGCTGCCTGGCCAGGGCTGGTCCCACAGCAGCCCTGAGCCAGGGGACCTCCCCGCGCAATGTCCCAAGGCTTATGCACCGTGGGGCAGAGCATCTGAGCCCATGAGCAGGGAAGGCCCTCTCCACCTGGAAAGCCTAAAAGTCCTGTCAATGAAAAGCCTAGAGCTGCCCTCTTCACTGATCAGAATATGAGTGGCTTGCTTTCAAACACATAACATGCACCATGAGAAGCTGAATTTGTAAAACTATGTGTCTGGTCCAAAGGTCAAGCACAAACTGCCCGATGACCTAACAAGTCTGCTCTTAAAGGTAGAATTCTGCAAAAGAAGGGAAAACACATGCTCACGCTATAGCCTGTATACGAAGGTTTAAAGCACAATTGTTCACAGCAGCCAAAGCATGTAAACGCCCAAATTTTCACCAACTGATGAACAGATAAACGACATGGAGACTCTCCCTACAACGGACTATCACTCAGCCATAAAAAGTAGTGAAGTACTGAGAGATGGCACATCGGGGATGAGTCTCGAAAACACGACACTAAGGAAAAAGAAGCCAATCCTAAAAGACCACATACTGTTTGTTTCCTTTTATACAAAACATCCAGAGCAGGCAAATCCATAGACAGAAAGCAGATTAGAGGTTGCTGGGGGCCGGGAGGAGGGGGGAATGGAGAATGAGTGCTGATGGGTCCTGGGCTTCTTTTTTGGAGTGATGAAATATTCTAAAATTAGATAGTGGTAAGAGTTGCACAATTCTGTCAATATGTTAAAACAGCTGAATTGCACACTTTAAAATGGATTTCATGGTATGTGGATTGTACTCAATACAAAAAATACTAAACATGTGTGTTTAGGCGTATACACACACACGCACACATTTATGACTTGATCTTGCTTTTTAAAATGATAATCAATAAAATAGGACCCCTAATTTTTCTCAACAACCCAGAGTGATTACTGATCATAACTTCAAGAAGGAAGAACTACACATTTATTGGTGAAGTCCACATTTCCTCGGGAGGAAAAGAGGGCCACTTAAAAATTTTTTTTCTCACTTCCTTTTAATGCAGAACTAAAAATGGCAACATTGCCAAGAATACTATTTCCATTCCCTTCTCCTTGTGGAGCTCCTCCTCAGGAGGGAACAGACTGTTTCAAGAAAAAGTGATTTTCTTTTTTTTTTTTAAAGATTTTTATTTATTTGACAGAGCGAAACACAGCCAGAGAGGGAACACAAGCAGGGGGAGTGAGAGAGGGAGAAGCAGGCTTCCCGCCGAGCAGGGAGCCCGATGTGGGACTCGATCCCGGGTCTCCAGGATCATGACCTGAGCCGAAGGCAGTCGCTTAATCAACTGAGCCACGCAGGCGCCCCGAAAAAGTCTGATTTTCATAAGCATTCGCAAGGTGGGTCTTGCTTACGCGATACATCCCCCCCTTATGTCACAGTTTAAATGGTGATTCAATTCAGCTGAATAGAACAGCTACTGAGCAACTACTATATGTCACACAAATATAATGAAAGTAGCATCCCCAGCACGGGCTGAAAAACAATCTTACGCCATCTTAACACTGATTCTTCTTTCAGGCTCCCAAGTAACTGGTCTCATAGTTCTTTAAAATCAGAAGAGCAGCCAACGCTTAACATGGTCCTTATTACACACCACGCCTAGTTCCAAGCACTTCTCATATATTCACTCATAGCATCCTATCTATTAACCCTTACACCAACCACAAGCTAAGTATCATTATTGTTACCATTTTACAGAAGAAGAGACTGAGGTTCAGAGAAGCCAAGTAACTTGCCCAGGGTCGCACAGCTATGAAAGAATGAGCCAGGATGCAAACCCAGGCACTCGTGCTCCTGATGTCACTCTCCCAACCCCACGACATTAACCCAGTTCACAGAATAATTCCACGACACATGCAGAAGAACGGTAACACCCCTTGCCATCATTCAGCCTTGCATAGAGCTCACAGAAGCACTATCCAGCCATTCAGCACAGAGTCGGTGACCATGAGCAGGGCAAGGCCCTTACCTGTGGACCACCCCAGCCCGGTGCAGGTGTTCCACGGCAGAGATGAGCTGCCTGATGTATCTGCGGGCTTCAGACTCCTCCAGCCGCTTCTTCTCATAGATCTTGTGCATCAGGTTGCCCCCGGGACATAGCTCCATGACCAGGTAATAGCTATTCTCTGTCTCCAAGATATCAAGGAGCTGGGTGATGTTGGGGTGACGGATCATCTGCTGAATCTGCCCCTCACGCCGAAGGTTCTTGGTGACATAAGTGTCCTTTTTGGCTCTCTTCTTGTCAATGACCTTTATGGCCACCTGAGGAGACACCAAAAACATGGCTGTTGTCAGGCATTGCCAGCAAAGGTGGTTCCCCTCGCCATTCACAAGAAGCCAGGAAGATACATAGCTACTCCTCTGTCCCAAGAGAAAAACCTGATCTAAAATAGCATCAAAGGAGGGGGTGCTGGGTGGCTCAGCGTTAAGCATCTGCCTTCAGCTCAGGTCGTGATCACACCTGGGACCAAGTCCCACATCGGGCTCCCTGTTCAGCAGGAAGCCTGCTTCTCCCTCTCTCACTCCCCCTGCTTATGTTCCCTCTCTCTGTGTTTCTCTCTGTCAAATAAATAAAATCTTTAAAAATAAAATAAAATAAAATAAAATACTATCAAGGGGGAAAGGGAAAGCTGTAACATCAGGAACCAGATCCAATTATTAAGGAAGAGAGTGAAATTAGGCCAACTGGAATGGTCATCTGGAAGGCGCAGCAAAGAGTCGGTGTCGAACTTGGTTTTCCATGGCCTGAAATGCCAAGTTCGACTCCAGCCAAGCCCCTTCCCTGGCTTCCTCTCAGGCTGAGCCATCATCCGGCCAGGGGGCTGGGTTCCCTGGGGAATCCACATTTGAAGAAGCAAAATCAGCCCCCATCTTCAGTTCTAGGCTGTGGCTGGGGACCTAGGGGATGTAATGCCCTCTCCTTCCTCCCCTCCTCCCCTTTCTCTGCCCTGCCCCAGGCCCTCTGGTCTCCAGCATTCTCCTCATTCCCCTGGTGAGTTATGGTACAGTTTAGCTCTTGGCCCTACATCAGGATGCCAGCTAACCACAGCACAGCCCTTCTGGGTCAGTGTCCCCATAATCAACATGTCACACTCATAGATCCTCCAGCTTTGTAGAAAGGCAGGGAAAGAGTGGGGAGATTTTGTCTTTTCCAGCCAAATCTGCACCCCTTCTCTTCAGTGGCATTCACCCCACTGCTCACCAGGCCCTAAAACACACCACTGATTTGCCTCTTTATGACTGTGCTCCTCCTGCTATGGGACCAGCTGCTGGCATCGTGTCGATTTCCTTCTGCTGCTGCCTCCTCACCCTTCCTTCCTCTTTGTTCCCATACCACCGATCGGGTTTATTTAGGACTATGCCTCCAGCACCGAGACACACCATCCCCGGGACTTGAACAACCCAAGGGACGGACGGTCTCATGGAAGGCTACTGACCCACAGGGTGTGGAACCAGAGACTGGCTCTTCCACTTCTATTTATTTCCTTTTGTGTGATTATATTTTATAACTTTCATAATATACTCAATATATTAGTACAGAATTGGGACAGAGATAATAAATGGTAGATGACTGCTAGACAATATTTGCAGTGAGGAGTTCACACATTATTTTCCTGACAAAGGTTTGTGATTAAAAATAATTAAGTCTTGGGGGTGCCTGGGTAGTTCAGTCGGTTAAGCGTCTGCCTTTGGCTCAGGTCATGATCTCAGGATCCTGGGATCGAGTCCCACATCAGGCTCCCTGCTCAGCGGGGAGTCTGCTTCTCCCTCTCACCCTTCCCCCTCCTCATGCTCTCGCTCACTCTCTCTCACTTGCTCTCTTTCAAATAAAGAAAATCTTTAATAATAATAATAATTAAATCTGGCCACCACTAGCCTGAACTATGACATCAACGTCCTACCTCTTTTCCCTGGTGCTTATCTTGGTTCCCCTTGAAGTCACTCTATGCTCTGCCTCAAAATCACTGGGTCTGGAACTCTTGATTTCTTGCTTAAAGCTCTTTAGGACGTACCACTGCCTACAGGGCGAGGTCCACACTCCCTGACCCAGCACTCAAGCTCCTTCCTCTGAGCTAACCCCAGCTGCCCTGGGGGCCGGTCTCCTCTCCCTACCGAACCCACACTGGGTTACCCTCCAAGCCTGTGCTCGTGCCAACCCCCGCCCCTGACCCATCCAAATACTCCAGTCCTCAAGCCACTAGCTCAAGTCCCACCTCCCTCCCAAAGGGTGCCTTCACTCCTTTTCCCTGAGGCCCACCACAGCCATCAGCTGGGTGCCCCTGAAAGCACTCATCCCTTGAAGCAGGGACGACGCTCCTCTTCATCACAGGCAGCTCTGCAGAAACAGCAAGGGACCAACAGGTTACTACCTGAGCGAATCATAAATTGCTTAATTTATTATCTCTTCTGGACAGCAGCGTCTCATTGATTTTTTTTAATTTGTAATTGACATATAACAGCACAGTAGATTTAGGTATGCAACATCCTGATCTGAGGTGATGTCGATCCTACAAATGGATTACCACGATAAATTTTGTGAACACCCATCACTACACGTAGTTACAACTTGTATGCATGTGTGATAGGAACTTTTATGTCCTGTCTCAGCAACTTTCAAATACACAAGACGGTATTGTTAACTAGAGTCATCACACGGTATGTTATGACCCTAGGACTTACTTCTCTTTTAACTCGAATTTTGTGCCTTTTGAACCCCTTTGTCTACTTTAATGGGGGATTTTCAGGTCCTTAATCCAAAGATATGATGAAGAGGGGACAACCAGCCAAAGGACCAGAAGAGCTGGGGGTCTGCTGTACCCCAAGTTGGCCAGAGACTGAGGCTGTCCCCCCACAGAAGTTAAAGTTACGCTCTGGCTGTAGTTTGGCCCCAACAAGGTCAGGAAGTGCTTGACTAAAAGCTTTAAGAACTATACTCATTGGTGACCCCCAAAAAGAAAAAATTTTTAGAGACACATACATACACACACAGACATCCACACCCACTCATATGCACACATGTGTGCGCATGCGCCTACCGTATGTATACAGCCACAGTCTCGCGGGGTGAAGACAAAGGGATGCTGAAAAGTACAATTAGAGTCTGTCTCTGTTTGAGTCCGTGTTGCAATGTTTTTAAAAATTACACCCTCCGGCACTGAGATTCTTAAAAGTCCTATGAACAAACAATAGTCTGGGAGCCCGACAGTAATACGATCTGCCTTTTTCAACAGAGCACACAATAATTATGGGATAATTTATTTAGTTCTTCAATTGCCTGTCGTAGGTTATGTGAGGGCCACCCAAAGACTTTCATTCCCGCTCACCGGAACGTATGAATGTGGCCTTATTCGGAAAAAGTGAAGGATTTTTGAGATGAGAGTAACTGGGACTCTCTGAGTGGGCCCTAAATGTCAGCTTGAGCATCTTTTTGAAATAGAGGCCAGGGGGAGAGTTTACACAAATACCCAGAGGAGTAGGCTGGGGGAAGAAGGAGAAAGACGCAGTGGTGGCCCACAAGTGGCCCTGGCAACACCTTGATTTGGGTCCAATGACATTGACTTTGGACTTCGGGCCTCCAGATCGGCCAGAGAATACATTAAGCCACCAAGTGTGTGTGTGTGTGGGGGGGTGTCACGGGAGCCCTGGGAAACTAGCGCACCCCAACAGATGGGCCCCTGTCATTGGGTACCTTGGTTCCCAACTTCTGCTGGCTCTGAGAGGCCCCCAGTGATGACCCAGAGCCCCCAAGTCACCCCATGTACCCCCCTTCTCCATTTCCATGCACCACCCTATTCCCAGGCTTTTTAATTCACCTGCGACACTTATCCCCTCTGCCTTGAGAATACTGAAAATGGAATGCCATTCTTGATTACATCAGCATCATCTATAACAACCGAAGTGGGAAACACTGAGTGGGGAAATTAAGGGAAAGGCAGTCAATGATCAGCAAAGGGAGGGATCTAATTGAATTTGACAGTAATCGGAGATTTGCAGGCAGAATAAATCTAACACTGATTCTACAAGGTAGAAGCTTGGCGTGCTGATGGGTCTCCAGCTGAAAACAGAAACTGCTAGAGTCCAGAGAGTTTAAATGGGTGCAGACTCATTGAGGACCAAGGCCAAGGACCCAACTGGAAGCACGTGTTCGGGGTAGGGGAGTGCCGAGGGAGCACGGGAGCCCAGACGGCATCCCGAGCACATCAAGAGAAACAATATTGCTGTGGAAGGTGAATCCAACGGCTCCCAGATCTTTGACACAGTCAAGTTGCAAAGTCTCCCGAAATCTTACAAAGGAATCCGTTTTCAGAGAACGCTCCCATGTTCCCAAGATGAGTTGGCAAGTCCTGCAGCAGTGGTGGAAAATGGACAGACAGAATAACACGGCTCCAGCAGACCCCAGTTGAAACAGATTATTCACTAACTTCTCTCGTTAAGTAAGAAATTGCATTTCTCACAACCTGGCAACTCCCACAGTCCCCCCCACCCCACCCTTCTCCCACCAGGTTAGATCAGCAAATTTAAACAGTAAGCGCCTAAAAAAGGAAAGGAAATCTCCCTAAGGCCAAAATAATGAGTATATCTAAGATAACTGGGGGGCAGCTCTGGGGTGGGGAGTAGAAGATACGGGAGAGGGGCATCTGAGTGTCTTGGTGGGTTAAACATCCCACTCTTGGTTTGGGCTCAGGTCCTGATCTCAGGGGTTGTGAGATTAAGATCAAGCCCTGAGCCAGGCTCCACTTTGGGGGGGGGGGGAAGATGCAGGAGAGAAGGGGTAATAGAGGGCAAGAAGACCTGGAGGACGCAAAGGAAGAGGGGAGGAGTCCGCTCAGCCTGGAAGGGGAGGAACTCAAACGTCTGGATCCCAGTTCATCAGGAGAAAGAGGAGTTGCGGAGAAGAGTTCATGCTTAATGGCCCATATCAGGAGAACAAATTCCAACGCTGAACTGTATTTCAGAATGAGGGAAGCACAAAATCATCTGACCCCGTCGTGGCACACACTCGTACCTAAGACAATGGGCATAAAGCACTTAGTCCGATGTCAGGCATACAGTAAGTGCTCCTTAAATTGACACTCTTACTATCATTTCCACATTACTTTCACTGAAGCAACCTATAGAGGGTGAAAAAGCTCTCCCGCTTAGTTCAGCTAAGAAAAGCAAAGAAAAAAAAAAAGTGCATTTCCTTCCCTGGCCGATTAAAAAAGAAACCTGGACCGCATATCAGCATCTTGAACTCTCTGGAATACAGCTGCTTTTAAATCCCAAGGCAATGGTTTAATATCAGCCTAGTCTCTCATCTTCTTTAAATATTGACTTAGTTGAGACTATCTACATAGGATCAGAGTTAACAGGATTTAAAATTCATCCCTTCATCCTTGGTCCCCCACCACTACCTTTAAAATTCATTACTCTCAAACACATCAACAATTGTAGATGTGTCCCATCTCTAAAATGAAAAGACAGATGCAAAATGGATCTTCCATATGACTGAGATAAAAAATGCTGACCAAAGGCCTACTCCTTAACATCACAAAAACATACACGTATGTTTTACCCTTTCTACAATGTGTGCTATGTTTTTGAAAGTTTAGAGTCTTTCTTTAAACTAAGCACTTTCATACCATGTTTTAAATAATCAGAAGGCACAAGGAGTAAGAAGCCATGACCAACTGAATTTTCTTATTGCATGGAAATTAGTCAAAAAAGGAGCTTTCTTCCAGAATGCTTTGGTTTCTTTCTCTTTCTTTCCTCCCTCCTTCCTCCCTCCCTCCCTTCCTGAAATCTCTGGGGTCTGGCCTCCTCTCTTTTGGGTCCCCAGCTTCTAGCTCAGTGCTTGGCTCTTGGAGAGCTACTGGGGAGAGAAAGGAAGGGAGGGGGAGAAGAAAGGAAAGAAAGGAGGATGGGTGGTCCCATCAGTCTGCCACAGGTGGTCAATACAGTGGCTTCCTGGTCACCCCTATCCCTGCCTTGGGTAGGTCTAACCACCCCAGCCCTCCCCATCCTCTGCTATAAGACCAGTAGACCACAATCCTTCAAAGCTTTTGACCATGAAAATCATAAAATGTGATGCCACCTATGGATGTGTTTTAACTTGTGTGGGATGCACAGACACAGACGCGCCCTCTTCAAGAAATGTCACCTTCTGGGAGAGGCGTCCCAGACCCGCCTGATTCCAGCTGCCCCCATGCCCTGTTCCCCCACTGTGGCTCTCGCCATGCCTCAATCTATCCTGTGTTTTTACTGGGTTATAACAGGCTGTCCCTCCTTCACAGCACAACATTCGCCCACCTCCACACCCCCTTCCCAGACTCTGGGAATGGCGCCACTGGACCCCTCTCCACTTTTCTCACACCTCATCCTTTTCCTAGAACCCTCTTCTAGAACCCCTTCTTGGCAGCAGCCCCACTGTCACCTCAAACGGTGGCTTGCCCTTGCAAGTCAGCGCCTGGCAGTGTCAGGAACAGAGGAGCTCAGTAAATATGTGCCAGAGCCAAGGTACATGCAAGTTAAGGAAAGCAGGAGAAAAAGAGTGAGGACGGACGCCTACAGCCCCCACCTGTGTGCCTTGTGGATGCCACTTCGGCCTCCACAGAAGCCATACAACTTAGACCAGTGCTAACGGAAGCAGATCAGAGAACAGGGCACAGAGGGATCCCAGGCAGCCCTCTCTGGGTAAGTCAGAGAAAGAAAGAAATTTAGGATCACTGGCAAGCTAAAGGCAGTATGCTAATGTCCCCGCTCCCCACACATGGACTGGAACCGACCCATCACCCTCCGCCATAAAACCATTTCACACTTCCTAAGCACCTGGCTGAGTATGGGAGAAGTCACTCGGGAGAGGGGCACCATGACCAGAGTCGAAACGTGTGTCTGGGGCCCCAGGCCTTCCAGCACAGACCTGTCCCTCTTCACCAGCCACCACCTGGTGCCACTGAAGTTCCTCTCACCGCCACCGCTAACCCGACTAGGCATCGGCCAGGGAGCCTTTCTCCTGCCCAAGCTAGTCTGACCCACCTGTCACCTCCTTGAGAGCAACTAATTGGGGAAACAGGAAAGCTCTCCAAAAGCAAGGACTAACCCCCATTTCTCCCAGAGGAAGACGCTCACAGCACCGCACAGGCAGCCAGCTCGCTCCCTGACTCCATCGCCCTCTGGTCCCTGTCCCATTCCTTCTGCTCACCCACTGCCTCCTTACCGTTCCTCAGATGTGACACGTATATTCCCACCTAGGGACTGGGGCCACATGCTGCCTCCCTCACCTCCAAGACTTTGCTGAGATGTTACTTCTCAGAGAGGCTCCTCTGATCGACTTGCTCATAGCTTAATAGCTATAAGCACTTAATACAATCCCCTTACACCAGCTTGCCTGCCCCTCTTAGCACGGTTACTTCTTAAATCCTACACCGTTCACTGACTGAGTGCGGAATCGGCCTGACCCAACGGATGCCCCAGAGGGGAAGGCACAGTCCTCTCTCTCCTTCACTGACATGCTCTCAGCATCCAGAAGAGTCTCTGGTGTATAGACAGCACTTCAGTATTCTTGAAGGAATGAATGAATGAGGACAAGTGTGGTTGGAAGGAAAAGATTCTATTAACTAGATCAGAATCTGTTACAGACTGCATTGTGTCTACCCATCTAATTCATATGTCGAGGACCTAACTCCTCACATGACTATTTGGACACAGAGCCTTTAAGGAGGTAATTACAAGTAAACAAGGAAATGGGGGGGGCGGTCCCCTCATCTGATAGGACAGGTAGCCTTCTAAGGAGAGGAAGAGACACCAGGGGTTCACAAGCACAGAGAAAAGAAGGCAGATGTCTGCAAGGCAAGCAGAGGGGCCTGAGGAGAAACCAAACCTGCCAACACCTTGATCTTGACCTTCCAGCCTCCGGAGCTGTAAGAAAATAAATGTCTGGTTTGAGCCACCTGTGAGGGCAGCTCTAGCAGCCTAACGGAGAACCTGTAGCCAACTTATTAGCAATAGGAACGGCTTACTCTGTAAACGCATTCTAACAATGAAGTCTGGATGAACAATGCTGGACGAAATGAATCGGGCAGGGGATGAGCTGGACGGACTGCCCCTAAAGCCAGGAAGAAAATGACAAAGGGGCCAAGGACTCTGAGGCTCTGGGCTCCAGCCCCAGCCTGAGCTGATGTACAAGGGCTGAAAACTGTGGCAATTAGCATGACCCAGTGCGGAATTCTGAAAATAAACTGGTTTCACGCCTTCTTCCCAAGAAACGATACGTGTAAACGCATCCGAGTGGAACGTGGGCCTGTGTGCAGGATACTTATTTTACAGAAAGCAGAAAATATCCTTTGCTGGCTTTGTAATTAATTTCAAGGTTGCTCCGATTCACAGAGAGAAGATGCTAGACAGCAAACCCACATCACTGTATTATATAGGGGCCCATTAATTGCTGCTATGTATGACAGCTCTGACCCCGGGCTCCCCGCCGGCCACGCTTCTGCTGCTGCACACTAAAATCTGTCTTCTTGTAAATGAGAAGAAAAAGTTTCCTTCCCCAATTTAAACAACAGAGCTCATTAGGACATGATTTGGCAACGATCACAGAACCCAGCGCCTGGTAAAGGTGGAGAGCTCAACTCCGGTGGGTGAGGGGGAAAAAAAAAAAAAAGAAAAAAACCTGCTCGCAAGGCAAGCCCACCCAGTGGAGATCAGAAGCCCAAGGGGCTGGGATTCTCTGTGCCCAGGCTCCAGCTCTAGCTCAGAAAGCAAATCACGTCCGGACACCCTAGAAACAGCCTACTGGTGGGAAACCAGAAACTGGTTCCTGGAAAGAAAGAAAAATGCAAACTAGAGAATTTTCAGATGGCAAGGTGACCCGGCTGAACTGCATACCAAGGAGAATAGCTATGCAAACTGGTCTATGTAGATAGAATACATAGAATACACATGCTTCTGGGTCGTCAAAATGTACTAACATCCACAGGAGAAAGGTAATCCCAAATTTCCGGGCCGAGAATTCTTCACAACTGGGGAATCTTAAGGGGAGATGAAGTTTGGATTAAAACAGGTAGTGCTAAGTCATTTCTCTTTGGTTTTGGAAAACAGTCAGAAGGCCCAGCTTGGTTACAGATGACAAGTTTTTGTTGTTGTTTTGTTTTTTTTTATACCACAAAGCATTCATCTTGGTATTCCCCACCATGCTTGGCTCCCCAAGTGTCAAATTTATTGAATTCATAAATACCTACGTTAAAAAACTGAATATCCAGTTGTCTCTAATACCCTCCAACTCTAATCCCCCAGGCCACCCCTTCCTGCTCCATTTTTCTTCCAGTTTGGCCCTGTTTTTAATTACCCAGGACATCGCTTGGTGACAATGGAGAGGAAGCCACAAATGATATCATCTGAAAGCAAAGAGATGGATGAATCCAAAACAAAATGGGATGGTTAGGGAGGACCACCCCTGGCCATCCATCACTATCAACTTGCTGAGAAGAGCATCTTCCCCACTGCTAATGTGGATGGCCTACACCCCAACCTCCCTAGCTAGCCTCATCAAAAAACCCTAACTGTCCCTGTTCTCTGTGCTCCCATCCTGGAGGCCATCTATCATCCCTGCCGGAGCAGCTAACTCTTTCCCCTCTCCCCTCCTGGCAACCAGTCACTGAGTCTCCTCCAGAAGATCCCTCCTTGTCATATCTTTTGCTTTGGTGAGCCTTCTAAGCACTTCCCTGTCCTCTTTCAGGTCTCCCCACTTCTCCACATTGAGGTAGTAGACTTTTCCTTCTAAGGGTGGTTATGATCGTCCTTTAAAATAAACGTGATTCCTTAATGAAAACTTTAAAAATCCTTCTTCATCTGGTACCAGCTCCGTGACATTACCCTCTGCTTGTTTTTGTTTTGTTTTGTTTGTTTGTTTGTTTGTTGCACATTTTATTGTAACTAGCTTCCATCCTATCAATTTTCATTGACCCAGCTGTTTTGGACAAGTATTTTCATATACTAGTCACAGTGAGACATATAGTCCTTAGGGTCTTGGTTGTTCTTTTTTATTATTTCTTTTGATAAGACACCTAACCATAAAATAAACCATTATTAAGTATGTTCATATTTGTCGTGCATTCATCACTATCCTTCAACTTCAGAACACTTTTCATCTTGCAAAACTGAAGCTCTGTCAATCTCTTCAAATGGCACTGGGAGAACTGGACAGCTACATGCAAAAAAAATAAAATGAAACTGGACCACTTTCCTACACCATCCACAAAAATAAACTCAAAATGGATTAAGGACGAAATGTGAAACCTAAAACCAGAAGAGCCCTAGAAGAGAGCACAGGCAGTAACTTCTCTGATATCGGCCAAAGCAACATTTTTCTACACACAGATAGGTTTCCTGAGGCAAGAGAAACAAAAGCAAAAATAAACTGTTAGGACTCCATCAAAATAAAATCTTTTGCACAGCAAAGGAAATAATCAACAAAACTAAAAGACAACCTACAGCATGGGAGAACATATTTGCAAATGGCATACCCAATACAGGGTTAGTATCCCAGATATATATAAAAAACTGATATAACTCAATGTCAGAAAAAAAATAATCCAATTAAAATATGGGCAAAGTCATGAACAGGCATTTCTCCAAAGAAGACATCCATAGGGCCAGCAGATACATGAAAAGATGTTCAACTCATCATTAGGGAAATGCAAATCAAAACCACAGTGAGATATCACCAGACTTGTCAGAATGGCTAAAATAAAAAATGCAAGAAACAACAAATGATGGCGAGGATGTGGAGAAAAAGGAACTCTTGTGCTCTGTTGGTGGGAATGCAAACTGGTGCAGCCACTGTGGAAAATAGTATGGAGGTTTCTCAAAAGTTAAAAATAGAACTACCCTATGAGCCACTACTGAGTGTTTACCCAAAGAATGCAAAAACACAAATTCAAAAGGATATATGTACCCCATGTTTACTGTAGTATTATTCATAATAGCCAAATTATGGAAGCAGCCGAGGTGTCCCTTGATAGATGAATAGATAGGATAAAGAAGATGTGATACACAATGGACTATTATGCAGCCATAAAAAAAGAATAAAATCTTGCCATTTGCAAAGACATGGATAGATGGAGAGGATATCATGCTAAGTGAAATCAGTCAGCAAAAGACAAATACCCTATGATTCCATACGTGGAATTTAAGAAACAAATGAACAAAGAAAAAAAAGAGACAAACCAAAAAACAGACTTTTCACTGTAGAGAACACACTGATCTTAGCTATTATCATGAGTGACTATTAATGACATATGTTGCTTTTTTTTCATACTTTGCAATGGCTAGCACATATATTTCACACTTGGGGCACATGTCAACGTGGATCAGGTACGTTTCCAGGGTTCAGCCACATGTGGCAGGTGGAGAGCGCTTTCCGAGCTCGATGGCTCTAGCCAAGTCACTTACCCTCTGAGCCCCAGGCACAGCACCCTACCTTCCTGAGACAGAGCACTCAACAGAAAAGTCTGAATGAATGAATGTGTAAAGCAATGCTCTACTGTCTCATCTACATGCTGTGTACATCACCCATCCCACAAATTTGTAGTGAGGATGATGAAATCACACCTTTTTCATTTAAATGCATTTAGCCAACATACAGTGCATCATTAGCTTCGTATGTAGAGTTCAATAATTTATCAGTTGTGTACAACACCCAGTGCTCATCACATCACGTGCCCTCCTTAACACCCACCCCCCAGTTACCCCATTCCCCCACCCACCACCCCTCCAGCAACCCTCAGTTTTGTTTCCTACAGTTAAAAGAATCTCTCGTGGTTTGTCTCCCTCTCTATTACCTCACACCTTTTAGGACAAAACCAAGGGAGGCGTCCCAGCACTAAGAAATCCTGGACAAAAACCCTAACCCCAGTAAACCTCAGATTATTCATCTGAGAGGGTAATAATAGCAGCCAAGGTGCATCAGGCCAAGTGCTTGGCACACAGTAACCATTCATTAGTTGTAGTCACAACTGAGCAAACATAGTGACAACACAGTGGGAGAGGATATGATTGATCTCTGCAGATAGCGCTAATGGGGGAGAAAACGAAAGTCAGCCCCGCTGGGGAGAGGGGGCTGTGTGGTGCAAACCTGGAGGGCTGGGCTGCTCCAGGTGCAAGAGCCGTTTCACCAGCCCCGCACAAAGTGGGGGAGGGCAAAGGCTCCGGGGGAGGGGGTGATGCTGGAGGCTCCAGGAAACAGGACTGGAATTAACAGTTGTGCATTAACTGAGCCCAGGACTCCTGAGCCCAGAGCCCTCCCCTCTCCCACCCCCGGGACTGCTGGGGACCCTTTCACATAGGTCCTCCACAGACGTCTACAGATAGCTTCCCCATGCCACGTGCACGCACGATTTCTTTCCCCTTCCACTTATATCACACACTAAATGTCAGGGCCGGCCCCAGTGCCTGTGTTCATCAGAAAGAGAAAGCTAGGTCTTTTTTCCACTCTGCTCTGATTTATGCATGTACATTTATGGTGTCAGTCCGTATAAAAGCAGAATTTGTGTTCCTGCAATGACACCATAAATCCTCCTGGCCTCCCTTCCACTCACTGGGAATATTGAATGCTCGGCTTCCACTGACAGCAGATAATGGCTCTTAGGAAGGGCAAGGAATTCACAAGCAGATAACAAGGGAACTCGGTGGGAGGTGTATGGTGTTGGCATGCATGTGTGCACAGGGTAGGGGCTGCGGGGAGAAGGCCTGGGTGAAACCCGAACCCCCCAAGGGCTTAATTCTTGTTTCTTTCTTTAAATACAGATTGTTCTTTCCATCATTTTAATAAATCTCTCCCAGTGTATTCCTTTGCAAAGGGTGCCATGGCATAACTGTTTAACAACAGAAATTTATTTTCTCACTGTCCTGGAGGCTAGAAGTCTGAGATTCAAACGTCAGCGGGGTTAGTCTCCTCTGAGGCCCGGCTCCTCAGCTCATAGATGGCTGCCTTCTACCTGCGTCTTCACACGGTCCTCATCTCCTCTTACAAGGACACCAGTCAGACTGTAGTAGGGCCCAGCCTAATGATCTCGTTTAAAAGTAATTACCTCTCTAAAGATCCAAATCCAAATATAGTCACATTCTGCACGACTGGGCGTTAGGACTTCAACATATGAATTCTACAGGGAGACGACTCGGCCCATAACCCCCAACAAAACTTCTCACAAATTGGGAGTATTAAGAAAGGAAGCAATGAGTCCAAAGGAGACTCGCCAACACTTCTAAGTGGGAGGTAGTGTGAGCTAAGGAAACTCAGTTCGAATCATCATAGCGCTTTGAGCGTCTTTATCTCTGTCACCTGTTTTCCCTGCTTGTGAGTTTCAAAATACTTACTACTCTAGGTCATTAACTTTTCTACAAATAAGCATAGCTTTTAGGTCTACTGACATCTACTTCCTGCTTATCTTTGGGAAAGGAGGCCTCCATCTTTTTTTTTTTTGCATTTGCCAAGGTGGATTTTTTTCCTTTTCTTCTCTTTTCTTTTTTGGCTGCTTTTAGTGATATAGGAAATTTAGGAAACGTCAGATAAATATGCTTTCTACTCTCTACCATTTGTCCACTTAAGGTTTCGAAAATAAAAAAGTAATCAGAGACAGAAAGGGGCAGCAAAAGTAGAACCAAAAAGATTTCCTGAAGCAGATCCATGTCAAAATTCTGCCAGAATTTCAATCTACGACCATAAAAAACAAAACAAAACAAAACAAAACAAAAACAGTCCTTTGTAGCGAATAGTCACAACTTGAGTACTCAACTAGAGAGCCCTGATTAATTTCTTAGCTTACGGGAATGGGGGGACTCAAGATGGTTCTAGGAAGAAACAGAACTGGGTTTTGGCTCTGTCCTCCTTAAAGAGGTCTTAGAGCCTCTTGTAGTGACTCCAAGTATCAGCTGAGAAAGTCACACCCATCCCCAAAGGGGTTGTGCTTTCTGTTGCTATTGTTGAATTTCCTGAAGTGTGAGTGTGTTCTAGAAACAGTTTACTTAAAACCTTTCTCTTATTTTTTCTAAAACCCCTCATTTGTGAAAGTGCATTTTTCTTAGCCAATCCCTCTGAAAAGGTGACCATTTAAGAAAGGATTGGGAGCTCCATTATGTTTCCATTAACGAGAGGGGGTTAACTGTATTTAATAGAGATTTTGGGACTTGCCCAGGGTGACACAGTGTGGCAATTCCCGAATTGGCACAATCGTTCTGATCTACACAGGACATCAATGTTCCGAATTCTTGTAACATACAGACATTTTATTCATCATTTAGTCAAGTGCCTGCTATAAAAGGTTATTTTTTTGGCAAGAATAAGTTAATCTGTTCGGCCAACATTAAAAATTTTCAATTTAACACTATTTTCAGTACCTCCCAAACATTTTTTTCCTATTCCAATGGCAAAAAACATAACTAATGAAACAATATTAAATATACAAGTACAGCAACATGAATATTTATATAGCCAAGTCCAAAAAAAGAATCATTTCAAGAGAATAATCACCGACTTCAAAAGGATGCTTCCTACTTAAAAGTATGTGATCACTAACTCTGAAAACACATTTTAAATTCTGAGGAACCTTTTTTAAATTCTTCACAGACAGGTTCCTGGGATTGGGTATTATTCTCAGTTTGTGATTTCCTGTGCTACCCGGGGTTCCTACTGCAAATTTGGGTCAAGTGCCCGTTATCTACTTTTTCCATCAAAACTAATCGAGCTTTGTTATGTTAAAATCAGGCTGGAAAGATTTTAATAGTGTCTTTTATAGGAGACAAGATAGACTGGTTGCAAAGCTCACCTCTCCCCCCCATCAAAAAAATGAAACAAGCAAACAAAAAGCTGAACACTTTGGAACCGTAGCTTTTAAAAATAAATCAATAGTGATAATCTCATTATATTGAACACATTTTTCTCATTACATGAAGAAAAGATTAACTAACAGAGGAATAGTATTAAAAATTCATGTTGTAATTAGGCCCGGGTCTCCATGGTCCAGATCAATCAAACAATCAAGGCAGACAACTGTCTGAATAACTTAAGCTACATAAATAATCAAGCTGACTGGGGATCCATTTAGTGATCTAAATTACATAGTTTAGTTACCTATAAGCATAAAATTAATGAGCTATTTGGAAAACTGCCATTTCTCTGTCAACTGTGTAGTGTGAAAATAAGAAGACACACGTATGGGCCGCAGACACCAAGTCATATAAATCTCAACTTGGGACCTGACAAGAAAGACTCTGCAAGACATACTACGTACATTGTCCCTTGAAACTCCCACAACCTTATGAAGAAGATCCTCTTGCTTTCCCTTTTTACAGGAGGGAAAGCTCTTGGTTTACACAGCTTCCGATATGTGCACATAGGTCACCCAGCTGGGCCATGGTACAGCTTGCATTTGACTCCCAAGCCACAGAGAAGCTGATTCTTGCCATGTAGAGGGGACCACGTGATCGGGGTTGGCGACCAAGCTCGGCTAACCCAGCAATAGCTCAATCAGGAAAGTCTACGTCACCAAGAAAAACAAAAACTTATCTTACTATCGACCCTGATCACTATAAAAGCATAATTTCCAAATCTCTACATCCTTCCACTGCCTTGTGAGACCTGCTTCACATCAAGGACGTAGTTCAATAACCCCCATCGCCAGAACTTGGCGAATAGAGGAAGAAACAGGGTGGGACAGTATAAACAGAGAAGAGTGAGTTACAAGTTTAGTTAAACACAGATGCGACTGACATTAGGTCCTTATCTCTGAGATCCCAGGAGCTCTCCCCGGGAGGTCCTACGGTTCTCCCCTGACCAGGCGAGCAGGCTTGACCCTTGCCTGTGTCCCAGGCCAGGCTGCTCACTCTTGCCGGCAGCCTGACGCCCCCACGGAGCAGAACAGCTGGGACCCCATCCACAGCAGACCCAGGATGGCTTTCCCAGGGACAGGAGGGAAACAGCGTGGACAGAACGGTCACCTCCATCTTCTCTGAAGAAACATCCCCTCTGACGTGGCGAGTTCCTCCCTAAGTCAGACAGGCCCCGGGCTCTACAGGGGACCTGCTGCTCAGTACTTACGGGGTGAATTGTGTCCCATCACCCCCAACCCAAATTTCATATTGAAGTCCCAACCCCCAGTACATCAGAATGTGGTCTTCTTTGGAAATAGAGTTGTTGCCAACAGAATCAGGTAAAATATGGTCACTGGGGGTGCAGGGAGTGGGGGGGGCGGGCAATCCAGTATGACTAGTGTCCTTAAAAGGGGGAAATGGAGACCCAGAGACACACAGGCAGGGAGAAGATGAAGGTCACAGGGATGCTGCCACAAGCCAAGGAACTACAAGAAGCTGGGAGAGAGGCTGGAACAGATCCCCTCCCCTCTAGAGCCTTCGTGGGGAAAGCATGCCCCCCCCCCCAACACCTTGATCTCAGACTTCTGGCCTCCAGGGCTGTGCAAGAAGAGGAGAACACATCTCTGCGGCTCTAAGCCCTCCCGGGCTGCCGTCCTTTGTTAACAGCAGCCCCAGGAAACAAACATGGGAGTCTGAGGTTACCTGGATCTCCACCGTTCTAACACTTGGGAAATTCCTTCCAGCCGCTCTGCATCCTATCCATCAGGAAGTTAAACATAAACCACAATCGATGGGATAAAAGCTTTTTTCCAGAGTACTGATTAACTTAGGTGTCACGCAGGCTTTGACAGAGGGATGTTGTCCGGAGGAAACCTTTGGACGGCGACCAAGCCTAGAAATGCAGCCAGAACTTCCACAGGAAGATAGACCTCTGTTCTACTGAGCTGCCCAAGGACCACCTGTGTGAAACCTCAGGCCAGGCACTGATGAGAACGTTTCCTTTCTCATGCCTCAAACCTGGTTCTACCTAAATAATCGGACAAATCAGCAAGGAAGCACAGGCCCAGTCACTTAATGTCCAAAATGTCGCAGGGAATATCAGAGGGGACATGGGCAGGTGAGACAGAGAAAATGCTTTTCAGGCTGGGCAGAGCAGGCCAGCTCCATGGAAGAAGGGGTCATTTCGGCAGGCTCGAAGGGCGGGTAGGCAGGAGGGAGCCCGCGGGACCCTGAGGGGGACACTCAGAGGACAGAGAACCCTTGCCTGGACCAACACCAGTGGGGATGGGCCAGAAACAAGACCACCAACCAAGGACTGAGCAGCAAGTCCTGAACGCAGGGAGCAGAAGCAGGAATTCACTGTGTAGTAATAAGGGAACCAACCAGTCTAGGGTTGTTCGGTTTGGTTTGAAGCAAGGCTGTGTAGCATGATTAGAGTTCATTTCGAAGTGGCTGAGATGGATTATGACCATGAGCTACTAGAGATGCAGGGGATCGACAAGGGCCCAACCTGAATGTAGCCAAGGGTCGGGTCAGGTGAAATCAAAAAGCAACGTGGAGGTAGAGCTTCCAGGAGGGTCCGAGAGAGGCTGAGGAAGATGCAGGATGCAGTCGGTGCTGCGGCTGGCCGGGAAGCAGCAGAGGAGGATGGGGAGGGCGATCAGGAGGTGCCGTGCTCAGGGGCGGCAGACAATGAATTAGGTTTGCCATGTATCAGGGTCAAATTGGGTCCCTGCCGAAAGATAACGGGACCTGATTTGGAAACAGGCTCATTGTGGGTGTCATTGGTTCAGCAAGGCGAGGTCAGACAGGAAGGGTCCCTAATCCAACATGGCCAGTGTCCTTACACGAAGAGACACAAGGAGAAGGCCTAGGGAAGATGGAAGGAGCCCGAGTGTGGCCATTACAAGCAAAGAAACACCCATGGATTTTACTGGCAGACACCAGAAGCTGGGAGAGGGGCGAGGAACACTCCCTCGATGGGGTCAGAGGAAGTGGGGCCCATTCAGACCTCTAGCCTCCCAAGCTGTGAGACCAGGAATTTCCTTTGTTCTAAGCCACCTGGTTGTGGTACTGCGTTACAGCAAGACCAGGAAAGTGACACAGAGTGTGAGAACAGAAGATCTAAGTAAGGTTGGCTCACCAGGAAATTGTCAGCCTGAAAAATCACTTCCCCATAGCATCAGTGCAGAGAAAGCTTCTCCCCGTATGCTCACAAACCTACAGAGAACACTGGTGGGGGAGGGGGGGGGCGGGGAGAAGCTGATAACTTCGGAGGAATTTACCATCATTAAAACTGTCTCCACTATAACATACATTATAAATGCATGTAACATTCAGTCATAAAAGAGAGTCAGTTCACCAATGGTAATCCTCATGGGGCTCCTGACAAGCTAACGAGGCTCACTGATAGAACACGGCGTGGATATTAAGGACGGCGTGGATATTAAGGGCTTCGCTTTCAAAGCGGCCTCTTTCAGGATGGGCCGACACTCTTGGAGGGTCCCAAGGCCGTTCGGGGTTAGTGAATGAATAAGACAGGGTAAGGAGAAAAATCCTAGCAGGATGTTATGGATTGAATTGTGTCTCCCCAAAGCATGCTGAAGCCCTAACCCCCAGCACCTATGGATATGTGACTTTATTTGGAACGAGGGTCTATGCAGATGATGAAGTTAAGAGGGAGTCATTAGGGTAAGCCCTAACCCAATATGACTGTGTCCTTATAAAAAGGGGACATTTGGACACAGAGACAGGCACATGCACAGAGGGAAGACGCAGGGAAAATGCTATCCACAAGCCAACAGATACCTGAGATGACCAGAGGCTAGGAGAAAGATCTCGAACACATTCTCCCTCACAGCCCTCAGTGGGAAACGAACCTGTTGCAGCGTGAACCAGAACCAAATAAATTTGGTTTATCTGAGACACAGAGAGAGAGAATCCCAAATAGCAGATGAAGCTGCATGCTCAGTTTAGAGCCACTGACCACGGTGCCTCCTGATCGCCCTCTCCGTCCTTCCCTGCTAGTCCTGTCCTTCCCTGCTACTCCATCTTCCTCAGGCCCTCTGAGCTCTAGCTCCACATGTCTCTCTCCCTCAGCCCCGCCCCAGTACTCTCTCTCGCTCTCAAAAAGAAAGAAAAAGAAAAAAAAAGAAAAACATTCCAGTATAAATTTAAAACACTTTATTCTTCTGGAGGCTGTAGAAAGTAAATCTATCAGGAAAATAGAAATACTGTTGGCACTGAATATTTAGTTATTTAGTTAGCTGGTCGACTGGTTGGTTGGTTGGTTGATTGACTGATTGGTTGAACTATTCCTACACGGAATCAGACAGCACACACCTTCACTCGACAAAAACAAATCCGGAGTTCAATCAGCAATATTAATTTCCTTAACTGAGAGACGGGGTTGTTTCCAGGCATTATCGTGTCTGGATGTAACACCATTCACTTGAGTGAAGCTGCCCAGCAGGATTCTGAAGGCGGGCCCTAGCGCTCGGGACACCCAGCAAATAGGGACAGAGAACACTGTGTTTGCTGGGGCCACCGTGACAAAGTGCCACGGCTGGGGGCTTCAACAAAAGAACTTGTGTTCTCACAGTTGTGGAGGCTGGACGTCCAAGAGCGAGGTGTCAGCAGGGTTGGTTTCTTCTGAGGTCGCTCTCCCTGGCTTGTGGAGGGCCACCCTCTCCCTGTGTCCTCACGTGGTCTTCCCTGTGTGTGTCTGTGTCCTCATCTCGTCTTCTTGGATGGACACCAGTCAGATGGACCTCATTTTACCATAATCACCTCTTTAAAGGCCCCATCTCCAAATATAGTCACATTCTGAGCGACTCCAACACAGAATTGGGGGGGACCCAACTCAGCCTCAGTAAATACCTACACAGATGCAAGGCGGGAGCCTTCACATGAGAATTCTCAGGCCAACAGCAGCTCGACAAGCACCACAAAACACCAGGCACGAGCTCACAAGCCCTTTCGGAGGCAGAAACCACACAGGGCAGCGAAATTTAAAAGGTTGCTTATGCCTGTGCGTCCATGAGTCAGAGCCCAGCCAGCTGTTCGTGATAAATCAGAAGTTACCTTCCTAAAGCTGGAATTTTCCTCTGTCACATCAAGATGGATGAGCCTGTCAGATTACACACAGAGACACTCAAAACCATCAAGATCCTTTCCAGGGGGGGAGAAAAAAACACCACTTTTCAAAGGCCCTTGCTTTGGATTCTCTCCGCTTACAAGTAATGGTCACCGACCCCCTATTAAACTGTCACACTATTTACCCATCCAAGGAAGGAATTGTGCAGAGGGGACTGGTGAGCGATCGGCACACTGGGAGGATTTTCCTGTTGCAGTTCCCAGAGAGGGGGCTCTCGGGGCCCCAGCCGGCAGCTGTTGGAGCTCTCCGCACACAGGAAGTCTCAGCCCTGGGCCCCTCCATCAGGCTGAATGATGACAGAGGGGTCACGGGGCTTGAGGCTCCAGCGAAGGGCATTTCCCCCAAGATCTTAACTGTCACATATGCTGGAGTATGTGTTGTGTCTCCTGGGCAGAGAGTGACTCAAACTGACCCGAATTTATTTCTCATCTTGTTTCTCCTTCTCCTCTCCAGCAAAGCAACAAATCGGACTTTTCCACACAGGAACCAGGACTGAGTCTGCAGTTTTGAGAACCTCTAAAAGCCCCTAGGACACTTCATCTGTCACTCTTTAAGGAAAAATTCTCACTGTAACGCTGTAAGTTCTGTTTGTGGTTCACAGCTCGATTCCGACTCTGGGATCTAGCTTTCTTTGCGGGCAGATCTGATTCTTGTGCCTGTTCACAGTGCACTCGGTGCCTTACACAAAAACACCCATTGGACGGGGCCGTTTGGGACAGAAACCCAGGCCTCACTTGGCTTGCCATCGTGTGTGTGTGCACGCGCGCGCGCGCGCACGCGCGCATGTGTGAGTGTGCATGTTTCCAGTCCCCCAGAAATGCTCTGCTCACCAAATCATGCATGATGCAGCCACTCAGAGGGAGCCCCTTTTACCTGCCGGTCTACACAGAAGGGATGCCTTTTTCTAAATGGTCTGACTAGTTGTAACTTTTTCTAATTCACACAAAAGCCCACACAGGTTACCAGCAGCTCTGCATAAAGAAGGCAATCAATAAATGTTTGAGTGAAAAGACACATGATCATCTCCGATGGCCAAGATAACACTGTTTTTAAAAAAAGATTTATTTATTTGGGCACCTGGGTGGCTCAGTTGCTTAAGTGTCTGCCTTCAGCTCAGGTCATGATCCTGGAGTCCCGGTATTGAGTCCCACATCAGGCTCCCTACTCCATGGGGAGTCTGCTTCCCCTTTGACCTTCTCCCCTCTTATGCTCTTTCTCACATACTCTCTCTAATAAATAAATAAAAATCTTTTAAAAAAAAAAAAAGATTTCTTTATTTACCTGAGAGACAGAGAGCATACAAGACATCTCAAGTCAGGTGGGTGCAGAAGGAGAGGGAGAGGGAGAATCTTAAGCAGGGCTCCAAACCCAGCACAGAGCCCCACATAGGGCTCAATCTCCAACTCTGAGATCATGACCTGAGCCAAAATGAAGAGTTGGTTGCTCAACCGACTGAGCCACCCAGGTGCCCCAAGATAACGCCTTTTTAATTTTTTTTAAAGATGCTTTTATTTACTTGAAAGCAAACATGCATGCGAGTGGGGGGGGGTGAGGGGAGAGGGGGAGAGAGAATCTCAAGCAGATTCCCCACTAGGTGCAGAGCCTGACGTGGTGCTCAATCCTACGACCCTGAGATCCTAACCTGACTGAACCAACAGTGGCATGCTCAAATGAGTGAGGCGCCCGGGTGTCCCGAGATAATGCTTTTTAAAAACACTGGTTAAGATTGGAAAATTTCTCCAGCAGTGACCATTCTGACCTCACAGTATACCTAGCAAATGGCTTTAGATTAGGAAATGGATCTTAAAAAGGATGTCCTGAAAACGGGAAGGGTTTTCCATGGGTGTAAAGGGACCGATTTCAAAAAGCAGGAAGTTGTCATCATTTATCTGTTTTCCTCTCCCTTCCCCTAAGCCTTATATGACCTTCTCTTCCACAACAAAGAGATCTCAGACACGCTTTCTTCAAAATTTGACATTTAATACTTAAACTCCAAAATTAGCCCTAATTTGAGAAGTATTCCTGTCCCAAAGGCAGCAGGAAACAATCAGTAGTCTATTCGCACATCCTGGAACAAAAGGGGCAGCCAAAAGTAGCTGAAAACATGGATGAATAAAGGAGTCTTTGGGTGAGGGGAGGTTTGGGAGGACATTATAAGAGCCAGAAACACAGAAATTTTGGCCACAATAGTCCAATACAAAATCCTCGACCCAGTCCTGGAATCTAAAGAGGTCTTAGATCACAGTGGAAATAATGGGGACTCCTAGCAGAGAGCCAGTGAACAAATGTAGCACCGCATCTCCAAAACCACAAATGTAGAAGAAACCATGACCCCTAAAGACAGTAAAATATTTTGTTGAGTGCTGAGTAAAGAGATGACTGCCAAACCAAAACATGGGGAATTAAGTTGTCCAATAAATTTTTCCACACCATACCAATTTGGTAACTCAGTGGGGAATACTGCAAGATTTCCTCTTTCTTTCCCCATTAAAGTAACTTTGTACTGTTAAACGAGGCTCGATGCGGTGAAGGTGAGCAGAAGGCAAGGCCAATAAGGATTCAATGATCATTCCTAGGACTCTGTCACCAATCTAAGAAATGTAAGGGAACCATTAATACTTAGAAAGGGCTGAAAGCAGAAACCAGTCAGCAGAGAAGCCATCAATAGTACCAAGCTGTGAGACAGAGAGGAGGGCGGACAAAGGAATATTCCCCCATGAGCCACAGAAGCTGCTGGAAGCTCCAGGCAGAGGAGAGAGGAAGGAAGTGGGATTCCAGGAATGCAGGCATCTAGGCCCCCTGGGGTGCCGAGTGGCCCATCATCGGGTGTTCAGGGAGGTGTTGACTGCAGGGCTGAGAGGTGCAGCCCTAATCTTCCTCACCTCCCTTATGCCTAAAATAAAACTCCATCACCCATGATAAACTTAGTATCTATTTCTCACCAGCTGAAAAAGCCTCATTCCATCTACCTTAGGGTAAAAATAAACGTCAAAGTCTAACAGCAGAGAATAACCAATGGCTACTTGTTCACTAACATGATATTGAATATATTTTCGGGATAAATATATGCTTTACACAAAGACACATATATAAAATATATTTGTGCACACTGTATATATGTATATTATATATATTATCTACATGTATATACGTGTGTATATATACATGTTTTTTATGCGCAGATGTGTGTGCGTATAAAATATAAAATCCCCACTGAATACCCATGAGGTATTATATTATAGATGCAGAAACTGAATTTTGAAGGTTTTGAATACCTTGCCCAAGATCACACAGCTACTAAGTAACAGAAAGGTGACAGGGACCCAAGAAGGACATCCCCTAAAGTCTGTGCTTTAGTACATGGTATCATTAGATTCAACTGCAATCAGATAAAAAATAGTCAAAAATTCCCACCCAACAACACAAAGAGTTTTCTGCCGACAACAGTGAAACACTGGCAAGACTCATACTTTCTTTAGCAATAAGAAATTTATAAAATTTCTTATATAAAATTTATAAAATATAAATTTCTTTAGCAATAAGAAATTTATAAGGCAAGCCCTCTAGTTTACTCAGGCACAGAAAATAAGTGAAAACTGGAGGGGGGGATTAATTAATTGGACTAGACAAAATTAAAATTTCTATCCACCTTCCTCAAAAGAGGAGGCATAAAATGAGTCAAGAGACAAATGACCAACTGGGAGAAAATATTTGCAGATATTTAAATTTTAAATTTTAATGTTTAAAATATTAAAAATCAACAACTAATATCCTTGACATGTAAAAAGTGTGTACAAATCCATAAGACAAATAGAAAACCAGGGGAAAATATTAACAATAGTTGAGTAGAAGAAGAAATTCAAATTTTCAATCAAGTACACAAATTACGCTCACCCCTAGTAATTACCAAAATGCACTTTTTTAAAAGTCACTTTCATACGTTGTGTCACTTGGTATAATCTTTCCAAAGTGCAATTTGGTGATATGCCAAAAGCTTTCCAAGTATTTATCCTAAAGAATGGCTTCCTGATATACATATGAGGATAGTGAGAACAGTATCATTAATGCAGGGAAATGCTCAAAATAATCTCAATGGCCAACAGTTGGGAACAAGTTTGTAAAATCACAGTAACTCTAAATAATGGAATGCTGATTATCACCAAAAATCAAATTTTAAAAGAATATTTAACAACATGGGGAAAATGTTCTCTATATATTAAGGTGGGGGGAGAGTAATAAGAATATTGGAATCTCAATTTTGCAGCAAATGGTTCAAGGGGGGGAATCAACTACGTGTATATGTATCTGTCTACATATCTGGCATCGCAACCCACACACCTATAAATGTTCACAGCGATTACTGCTGGGTTGTGTGATTACAGGTGATTTTTATTTTCCTCTTCGTGTTTGTTTATTTCCCACAAGGAACCACAGATAAAAACTCCTGTTTAATTATTAAAAAAAAAAAAAGGATCATTGTTTTAAGGTATCTAAAACACAATGGAAGTAGACCATGAAGGGTGATTAGAGAAGTGTGATGGCCAGGGGCTGAGTTAATGATGAAGAGGGTGTATGTAAGTAACTATGCAAGAGAAAGGGAACAGTGGGTGCTTGGGTGGCTCAGTTGGTTAAGCAACTGCCTTCTGCTCAGGTCATGATCCTGGGGTTCCAGGATCGAATCCCACATTAGGCTCCTAGCTCCAAGGGGAGGCTGCTTCTCCCTCTGACCTTCTCCTGTTTCATGTTCTCTCTCACTCTCTCTCCATCAAAGAAATAATTAAAATCTTGAAAGAAAGAAAGAAAGAAAGAAAGAAAGAAAGAAAGAAAGAGAAAGAAAGAAAGAAAGAAAGAAAGAAAGAAAGAAAGAAAGAAAGAAAGAAAGAAAGAAAAAGGGCATAGCAATGAACAAATATTAGCCCGGGGCTTATCCTAATTGATTAATAACCTCAAATATTCTGGAACGCACCTGTAAATGGCCTGGTTTATTCAAGAATTTAAAACACTTAAGGTCAAAAGGGGTTTTTATTTACTTTTAAAGATCTTATTTGTTTGTTTATTGAGAGTGTATTTGTGTGTGTGTGTGTGCACATGCGCAGGTGCGCGCACAAGCTGTAGGAGGGGCAGGGCGAGTGGGGGAGAGAGAGAGAATATCACGCTCACTCTGCACTGACATGGAAGCCCAGCTCTGGGCTCCATCTCACAACTCTGAGATCGTAACTTGACATGAAACCAAGGGTCAGACGCTTAACCCACTGCACCACCCAGGTGCCCCCAAGAATGCTTTTAAAAATTATTTTTAAAATATTTATAGTTGGTCATCTGAAGAAACTGGTGTATAGTAGATTGTTTGTACTTTTTAAGAGATTTTTATTTATTTATTTGACAGAGAGAAACACAGCGAGAGAGGGAACACAAGCAAGGGGAGTGAGAGAGGGAGAAGCAGGCTTCCCACCGAGCAGGGAGCCAGATGCGGGGCTAGATCCTGGGACTCCGGAGATCATGACCTGAGCGAAGGCAGTTGCTCAACCAACTGAGCCACCCAGGCGCCCTATTTGTATTTATTTTTAAATAAACGTGCCCCTTGGAAATCTGGAAGACGTTCTTCTAAGTCTGATTATTGGAAAGAAACTATTACTCCACACACTCTAAGATGCTTTAATTTAAAGGCCTTCTACGACAAAAAAAGAAAAAGAAAGCAAGCTCACTCTTGATCAGGAAAAGGGCATCTCAGAGTAATGAATTAGGTGAGAGGACAACAGTCATAGCTGTTCCCTCCAGAGGGAAATTCAAGTTTCATTACATCAAATTGGGCCTGAAATTGCACTTCTGCTCACAAATGTTAGTTTTTAATAGAATAAAATGTCATCCTGTGGGAATGACACTTTACAAACCTGGAGAAGTGTTTTCAAAACAAGTTTTTTTTTTATTACTATTACTAAATATAAATGTTCAACTGAGAACTGAGTCAGAGACTACTTTCTCTAATTAAATTTTTACCCTGGAATAAAGACCACATTTAGAAAGCAAGGCTTCTCATCGGAGCAGCAGTAATTCCAACTGAAAACCAGATTACATCAGCGAGAACACTTATCTCTATCCATTTGGTTTCACTAACGTAAGGCTCAGATAAAATGCTAGAATATTCAGATCCCAGGCCCCACCGCCAGCTTTCCCTGATGCCTCTCTTCACCTGGGCACTTCCTCATTCCATTTGCCTCCGATGCCCCTTCTCAGCCCAAAGGGAGCTTGGAAAAGCTGGTCAAGCTCCAGCTCGTCTGCATGATAAGGAAGGTGAAAGCACTGGGTATTTTGCTTTATTTTTAATAAATAATCTGTGTTCACTCAAGCAGGAGGGCAGTTTAACAAGAAGACTCTCAGAGACTATGTGGTGAGCCACAGGAAACAGTGACTTAGATGTACTTCACCATTTGATTCAAACTCCTCTCTCCCCTCATAGAGGGTTTTTCCCCCCTCCAGCACAAACAAAA
>PITA01007279.1:55065-75236 GCA_004023965.1 Spilogale gracilis
CAGTCCCCACCACCTCCTTCATTAAGAAAATCTGCTGCTGGGCGCCGGGGTGGCTCAGTTGGTTAAGCATCCATCTTCTCAGCTCTGGTCATGATCCCAGAGTCCTGGGATCAAGTCCTGCATCAGGCTCCCTGCTCATGGGGAGTCTGTTTCCCCTCTCCCCTCCTTCCCCCTCCTTCCCTCCCACCCGCCCTCATGCATAAGTGTACTCCCTCTCTCTCTCTCTCTCTCAAAAATAAAATCTTAAAAAGGTAAATCTGCTGCTAAAAAGTTATGCATTTATATTTAGCAGAGTATGATATGATTTCTATTTAATATAGATACACACATGCTGGTGTGTATGTCTACACATACATACATTTATGTGTGTATGAGACACAAGTACATGGGCACGTGCATGCAAAGCTCAAGGACCTCCTCTCGTAGTGAACTTATAAAAGGTGGCAGACCACAGTCGCTGCCCACACTTTGAGACTCGGAGTGAACGGTGAACCTGGCACGGCAGAGCGAACAGGAGAGAAAGGCACCCTTCACTACCTGAGACCACACATGGAGACTGTCATCCTCGACAAGCAACACCCGCCACTCCCCCTTCCCAGTCATGCCCAGGACTTTGGGCTTTGGTTTATTCATTGCTGATTCATGACCTGATTAGCTGCTCACTAAAACTTTTATCTGAAAACCGTCGGTCGGATTCCAAACACTCTGATGAAATGTTCTCTTGAGCAAATCTGGTTTTGCCATCATTATCTAATGGGTTTCCCAAAACGTGGGATTTTCACCACTAAACCTGAGAGAGTCCCGGGCACAATGGGGTGGCTGGTCACTGAAAAATTAACACAACAGTACCTTCCACACGAGGCCATTGTAAGGGAGAAATGATATTATAGAGCAAAGCACACAGGACACAGACTAGCACACCGTATGAGAGCCATAAATGTTTGTGATCATTGCACTCGCGTGGGGAAACCAAAAAGCAGGCACTCATTTCTTCCCTGTAGGGTTTTGGTGATTCGGGAGCTCAGGAAATCCCTGTGTTGCTCTAGACAAGACAAAGGAATCGCTGGGAGTGTAATTTCATCCCACCATCCCTCCACAGAAACAGCTGAGGGTAGGTGCTCCCTACATCCCTCACTACCGCACTCCGTGCTCCGTGGGTGCCCACTGCTGTCGTCTTCCGTGTTCTGTTCACAGAGCTACGGCAAACAGCAGAAGGGACCAAGAGAGGAGTGCCGTAGAACAAGAGGAGCTAAACAGAGGGAGAAAGAAAGCCAAACTATTCACCAAAAAGCCATGGGATGGGATGTAAGACATCAAGAACTCTGTATGGGATAAAAATGGCAGAAGTAACACAAATAAGGAGATGAGAAAGAATCAAATGGCTCAGAGAACAGGCGAGAGAGGCAAGCAGGATTGCCCAATGTTTTGGCAGCCATTTGGCTTGGGAGATGGATAAACCTATTAAAAAATTATAGTCAAAGAGACAGATCCAAACCTCCATATATCTCCATGGGAAACATCCAAAAAAAAATGTATGTTTGCAAATAGCAACTTCTCCCATCTGTTGCAGTGTTGGTACATTTTCTCAGGAAAGAGCTGAGGGTCCATTAACAGTCCTGTGACATTGCAAAATACTTGTTTGCTTCTGGCTGGTCACCTGTCACTCCGATGTCTAGGTGCCTTCCTTAACAAATCCCTGCAGAAGGCACAGCTTCTCTGCGGCTGGGATTTTTCCCAAGAAATGCCACCTGGACAACCTGTTCCTTCTACATGTCACTCACACAGCCACACCTGTGAGCTGCAAGGAGCGGAGACACGGTGCCTGCAGAGTCAGTCCCCGCTGACTTGGACACTGCTGTCCAGAGGCTGCCCTCCTGTCCTGGGAACATCAAAGCGTTCTTTGATGCACTTAAAAAATATTGACTGAGGACCCTCCCTGTTCCACGTTCTAAACACCAGGGAGAGCAGTGAGCCCTTCTCGTGGGGCTTACAGTCCAGTGTAGAATCAAACAAATAACACATCCACACATAAATATATCCACTGGGGTCAGGCGACCTTACGGGCTGAATTTCACCCCTCCCCCATTCATATGTTTAAGTCTTGTTTAATCCATCCTAGCTACTATAACAAAGTATCATTGGCTGGTTGGCTTCTAAACAGAAAGTTAAAGTTAAAGTAAGGTCATTAGGATGGATTCTAATCTGATATGGCCAGTGTCCTTCTAAAAAGAGGAAATGCAGATGCAGAGACAGGCACACAGACACGGAAGACAACAGGAGAGTCGCAGGGAGAAGATAGCCATCTGCGAGCCAGGGAGAGAGGCCCGGAGCAGATTCTGCCTCACAGCCCCCAGGAAGAACCAACCGTCCTGACACCTTGAGCTTAGACTCTGAGCCTCCAGAATTCTGTGGATTCCTATTTAACCCCCCCGACCCCCACTGTGGCATTTGGTTACCGCAGCCCCAGCAAACTAATGGAGGTGAGAAGAGGCGCTACAGAAGAGAAGAGGGAAGGGGTTAGAGAGCGACAAGCGCCATGGGGACCTCTGGGATTCCAACCGCCAAGGCCCAGCTGTTCATGCCACCAGCACCACTCCCCAGGGGGCTTTCTCAGGTGGACAAATGACCCCGAGGGTCCCAAGGCATATTCTTACGCAGGCGCTACACTTAGGGTATTTTATATCCAAGTCAAGTGGTGGCTATTGCTCCTCGAAAGGTTTTCATTTCCCTCGATATTCCCCTTCCTCTTTCTTCTCAACCACCCACCATAAATTCTATCTATTGCCTTTGAGGTTATGGGACATGGATTCAGAGTTGTCCCGAGAACACTGGGCCTTCCACCCAGCTTCCCCTTCAAGGCTAAGGAATTGCCTCCCTGCTGTTGCCCCAGCTCCCAATTGCGAGCCCTCCCCTCCCAGAAACGGCCCTCAGCAAGTGCCCATGGCCATGCCCCCTTCCCAGGGCAGCCCCCTCCAATGATGGGTTCCCTCCCACCAACTTGGACACCTGTGTAAGACCATCTAGCACCATGGCACAGGCAGAGGCCCCACGCACTGGAGCCCAACCTCTCCCCCTGCCCGATGCTGCTTTTCCCCTCCCCTCAACCCCCCCTCCCAAGAACCAGTGTGCGTATATTCCCTGAGACCACATTCTTCTCCCACTCAGGGCCTGCTTCCCGGGAAATTCCGTGCAACACAAGCCTAACAGTCTTTGGAGGTGCCGCGAGCTACACCATATCCCACAAGACGACATGTTCGGGTCCTAGGCTCTGGTACTTGTGAGTGGCACCTGATTGCAAATGGCATCTTTGCACATGCCATCAGTGAAGATGAGGTCCTACAGGCTTCGGGTCAACCCTAAATCCAAGGACTCATGTTCTTATAAGGAGAGGCAGATTTGGAGACAGAGGTGACACACAGAAGGACTAAGGCCACATGAAGAGCAGAGGCTGGAGCCATGCAGCCACAAGTCCAGGGCAGGTGGAAAGCACCAGAAATGAGAAGCGGCAAGGAGGGATCCTCCCCTAGTGTCCTAGAGGGGGCCCAACCCGGCTGACACCAGATTTGGGACTCCTGGCCTTCAGAACTGGGAGGGAAAAAATTTAAGCCACCCAGTTTATGGTTCTTTGTTATGCAGCCCTAATAGGAGAGAAGTGAAGGAAAAATCTACTCGGTGTTCCTCTATGTCATCCATACAGGTAAGAACTCCAGCAAGTGGGTTCTCACATGCCCAGGACCACTGCAAGCATGGAGTGAGAAAGGGCATGGAGAACCCCGGATAAACCACAAAACACCCCTCATCACACCCCTGAGGGCTGGTCCCTGTGATCGAGGAGAGGCAGTAGCCCTCCCTCTCTTCATACAGGCTATTAACTTCCGCTGTTTCTATTCAGACATCGGGGCTCACCTCCTTCCCACCGGTCATCCTACCGGCCAGTGGCACCCCAACGAGAGCCTTCTGAAATTCAATTCAGGTCGGCCCAGGCTGAGCAGAAGAGCTCTCATTAGTTCACTAAAAATAAGGCTTGTGGGTTTGTCTATGCCTTTCCATTAGCCAAAAGAGCAGGTCACCAGGTTACCGCTAATAATAGAGAAGGGGGCATAGGTCCCAAGGGAAATGACACTTTGTGCCCAAACCACCTGGTCACCGAGGACACCCAGCCTGCCCATCTCCCCGGGCAGATGCAGCTGCTGCTCCCCACGCACACACGCACACACACACACCACCAACCCCTTCTGGAAGATCACCATCGGCATGGCTGACCATCATTTGCCTCACTGGAGCAACCAGCAGCGGGCGAAAGTTGTCGTCGAACCCCGCCCCCCAGCCAGTCTGGTGACTCAACACCTGCAGAGAAAATTTAGGGTTGGACGACTCTCAGTGGACTCCGCGCCGCACTGCTGTGCCGATCCCTAAGCTCCCTTTGAAATCCACGGACCTGCGCATCGATGATCACTAAGCACTGAGCCCTACGTGCCAATTTCCACCATTCACGCGTACTTCAAAAAGATGAGATGGGGCAGGAAGTTCAGAAAGAATGTGCCCGCAACTGCTGCATGCAATCTCCGAAATTACAGGCACTGCCTTGTCACGCACGCCACGCTGGGCAGGTGCTTTCTCCAAAAGCCTCCTTCTTGCCAAGAAATCCCTGCTGCAGATTAATAGGAATTTCCAGTTCTCTAAGCATTTCTTGTTCCTCAGAGCTATTACCCCTAAATTTCTAGCACTTCAAAAAAAAAAAAAAAAACACACACACACCAGGATTTAGCACCTGTTTGTTTCAGAAATACTTGCTAAAAACAGATCTACCAAAAGGCCATCTCTAAAATTAGTCATATTTCCTGTTCTGCAAAACATAGTAAATTGTATTCTTAGTAACTCCTTCACTCCAGGTATCTGGCACTGTCGAGCTCCAAGCATAATTACTGGCAACTTACTAAGCAGGCAACCCTTATTTTTAGCCCCAAACAAGGCTAGCTTATTTTTTTCTAACCAAGGATTAGAACAAGATATTTAAGCATCTTACCCAATCATTTATGTACCCAACTTTGTGCTTAGAAAGACTTAATCACAAAAGGAGGTCCTTTGTGGCAGCAGCTCCTGCCCCTTTTTGCAGCTTGCCTCTGAAACCAGCTCTCTACTTAAGATATACCCTGGTTTCTGTCAACCTTTCCAACTTTCTTTTAGCGAGTCTTAAAAAAAAAAAAAATGTACGTACTAATAACCTATTATGTGCCAAAATGATGAATTTCGTAGGTATCAGGGACCAGTTTCAGGGGCAGTAAGCATAGCCTCTCTAGGTCTTTCAAAGTCATCACTCAATACACCCGTTCAGCAACTGCGCTCTCGGTCTCAAAGCCACAGCGAATACTCTTCAAAATCTGATTTTGTGGCCCCTTTTCCTCCTCCAATCATCAGCCTCCTGTAGTCACAGACACTCTGCCCTAAGAACATACCAGGTAAGAGTCTCACATGACCAAGTGAATTATTTATTTTTAAAGCCATATGAGCAGAGATGGTGTCCACTCGAAGCTAAAGGAGGACAAAAGTGTCACTCAAACCCATTCTTTCTTTTCAAGCAGCAACAGCGCCATGTAGATCCAAATGACTTTCAAACAACTTCAGAGGAAAAAGGCAGGCAAAAGACGGGCCACAGACAGAAGTGGCTGAGAGAAGGTTCTTGATGAGACAGGACTGAAGGCTGAGATGAAAGTCAGGAGAGAGTAGTTTTCTGTCATCTTGGGCTGTAAATCCCAGCAAGCCGTAGAGGGAGGATACTGCCCAAATCTTTTTGGAAATATGCACTGAGGTGAAATGTAATACACACACACACAAACACACACACACACACACACCCTGTGTCCTAAACCAGCAGCGCTCTAGATTTTGGCACAAATCACCCAAAACGCAGTGCATAGTTTGAGAGTGCAACTGTGAGGCAGGCCAAATGTGGGTACCCCCTCTTCTGCTCTTTCTCCACCCCACCTTTCAGCTTTTGCATGAACGGATTCCCCATAAGATGTTCCAGGTCCTGCCACTCAGCGGATGGCTTGGGGCCACGCATCCATTTTTTACTACAGTGTTCATGACTTAATTTCCCTCCCATTGTGGTCTATGCCTTTAAAAAAAAAAAAAGAAGATGACAAAATGGGGTGCCTGGGTGGCTCAGATGGTTAAGCCTCTGCCTTCAGCTCAGGTCATGATCCCAAGGTCCTGGGATCCAGCCCACATCAGGCTCTCTGCTCAGCAGGGAGCCTGCTTCCTCTCTCTCCACCTGCCTCTCTGCCTACCTGTGATTTCTCTCTCTCTGTGTCAAATAAATAAATAAAATTTAAAAAAAAGAAGACAAGGATAAAAGTGAAGTGCTCTATCCAAAGCATACACATCAAAAAAGTAGGCAGTATTGAGGGGAGAGGCTGGAAAGGGCCCCGGAAAGGGTCTCACATTAGCCCCCTGGCAGGAATACCTCATTTCCCTTCCCACCCCACCCCCGTACTGTCACCTCAAGGTCTCGCCTTGCTAGGTTCACGTAAGTACCCCTTCGCCAGCCTGAAAACCCTCTTACCACCAGCTCCCCTTGTAAAAAGAGGGCAAAGCTGCACACAGCAGGACGCTGACTTCCCCTTTATTTGGGTTTAGTAAGACAATATGCAGAGCGCAAGTGTAGATGGGAGCTCATGAGCTCAGTAATCCTTACCAGTCATGGATGTGCCTGTATATGCGCACACGCACGCGCACACACACACACACACACACACACACACACACTTTAATCTCTACGATCTGCTAAAACCTTAATCTATTAGTTAAGCATTAAAGGTGTTGGATTTGGGAGATAAAAGCTATGAATGACACCCATTGTTTCCTTAAAGCTGGCAATTAAGTGAACTAAAATCCAGATTTCTTGTCATGGTTGTACTCCCCGAAGCACTAATTCTCATGACTAGAGCCAATCAAGAAGTCAAGAATACAATTTGACAGCCAATTAATGGTCCCCTCCCCTTGCTGAGACAAGGTGAAATTCATTTAAGAAAGGTAAGACAAGGGGCACCTGGGTGGCTCAGTCAGCAGAGTGTCTGATTTTCTATTTCAGCTCAGGTCATGGGTTCAGGCCTCTAGTCAGCTCTGCTTAGCAGAGAGTCTGCTTGAGATTCTCTCTCACTCCTTCCCTCTCCGCCCCTCCCTCCCAGCTCACTTGCACTTTCTCTCTAAAACAAAATCTTTTAAAAAAAGAAAGGAAGAAAAGAGAAGAAGAAAGAAAAGAAAAGAAAAGAAAAGAGAAGAAGGGAGAGGAAGAACATGGACAGCTAGGGGTGCAGAAGGCTCCTCATTTGGACCCCATTTAGGCAAGAACTCCCTGCACTGCACTTTGTCCTTTGGACCTAGCAGAGCGCTCCCAGAGCCCCAAATAGGCCTGAGCTCGGAATGCATCCTCGCCAAGGCCAACAGCCTTATGCTATGGAGCAAAAATGCACGAGTGAGAAGCCAAAGGCACAACGGGGCATGGGAAAGTGGGGAGAAGCCAGGAGAGGCTGAGCAGCAGGGCCTGGCGAGGTGAATATGCTAGTAATGCCGGCCATATGCTGTCAGTCTGAAGTCTCGTCTCTTTTTGCTAAGTTTCAAGCGGGAATGTGCACAACCGGACTGAATCCTCTATGTTTCAAAGGAAAACAAAGTTCTACTACCCATGCCAACAGGAACTTACCCAGGCATGGGGAAATGAGCCTGCTGTAGTTATCGAGGGGGGCCTAGGCTGTGCACCCTGGCCGGATGTATAAGTTGGCCAGCCCACTGCAAACCAAAGGAGGAAAATATGCTATGCTCCCTTTGGACTAGAATGAGGCTAGGAGTGTTTTTTCTTCATCTTTGAAGAGTTACTCAATTCAATGAGTTCATTCTGCACACTCCCTTTTTCCATGGAAATTCAAGCAAGAGGCACTTTTTAAACTACTTACTCGAACCCCACCTACCCAAAACAAAGGTATCTCACCAGAAAGAGGAGCTTCCGGAGAAGCATAGGAATAGAGGGCAAATGAGAAGGGTGATGGAGACCTGCACTCAAATGCAAGGGGCTTCAAGACACAGTGGGCAACGAAGGAGGGAAACCCAAGTTAGGTGAGGCTGGGGACAGGAGGGCAAGACAGCTCGCCCTGAATCAGAGCTCCACAGTTCGGCATTCCCAGGGACTCCCAGGCTGCGTAGAGATTCCCAGGTCTGTGGGCAGAAGTGTAGGTAGGAAGCTTACAGCTTCCCTCTCCCCCCACATGCTGATGCCTCCCTGATCAATTGCCACCAAAAGGGGCTCCACCCAGGCCAGTGCTGAGAGACCAAGCCTGGGAGGGGGAGACCGGGAGCAGAGGGAGCCTTGAGTCTGACATGACCATGAGCTTGCCCCAAACTTGAGTAGCTGCCAGGCAGCCTCACCACCTGGGCTGACCCAGTGTCTGGGCCACTCCCCTGCAAAACAAGTCATCCAATCTTGGGTTTCTAATCACATATCCCAGTTACAACTTCGATCTACATCAGCAACACCTGGCAAGGGTTCACAACCATCTAAGTTCTCACAGGTGTGGAGAGGGTGCCCCTTCAGGTCTCTGGGGTTCTTCCTTTGCTTTCCCTTCCTCCAAGAAGATATGAAAGCACTCCCCAACCCTAAAGCCTGGGGATATCATGTAGTTCTGTACCTGCCTGAGCAGGGTCCTTACCAGTGGCTGAAGAGAATGGAGGAAATGGTTAGGGAAAGGAGCGGTGGGTGAGATCAGAAAGCAGGGGGGTGGGAGAGAATGGGTGGGGGGACGGAGAACCCTCATCTGAGCACAAAAATCTTCCCTGGCTGCCCCAGCCTACAGGTGAAAAATGTCCCTCGAGTCTCGGCCTTCCCCCATCCCCTAAGCCCAGGAGGGGAATCAGATTCTAAGCTTCCCCAAGAGCTGGCTAACCGGCTCCCCCACCCTCAACGTAATGGCCCACGCAATACAATCGCCTAACTCCTGTCCCTCCACTGATCCCGGACCCAACCGATCTCCAAGAACAGAGCACCTCCACCATCCCCCCACCCCGGTCGCTGCTGTCCACCAGGCGGCGCCCTTCGAGGAGCAAAAGGGCTGCGGGTGGCTTCGTGGGTAAACCAGGCGGCCCCCAGGAAAGCCGGCCCCAGACCGCCGGTCGGGAAAGGCCAGTCGCGGGGGCGTGCGCGCTCAGTGGACTCGTCCCCTCTCCCAACCCGCAAGGAAAGGCAGGCGGCGGGGAGGTGCCCGGCCGCGACTACGCAGCCAGACTCCCCGTGCAGTGCTCCGGGCAGGGTCCCCTCCACTCCTCCCCCCCGGGGGTCCGGGAGCCCGCGCCCCCGGCGCCTCACCTTCTCTCCGGTCAGCACGTGCAGCCCCTCGCGCACCTTGGCGAAGGAGCCCTCGCCCAGCTTCCTGCTGCCGATGAGGTAGTTGCCCACTCGCTTGTGGTGCTGGAAGTCGCGGAGCCGCTCGCGGGGCACGCCGCTCACCCAGGCCGGCAGGAAACTTCCTTCGCAGGCCGCCGCCGGCCTGGCTGCGTCCTCCGCGCCGCCGCCGCCCCCGGGCGCCGTCGGCTCGCCCAGCAGCCCGTCCCCGGCAGCCGCCGGCATCGCGCTCTACCGCGGCCCGCCGGCTTCGCTGGGCTCCCGCGCTTGCGGCTCCGCGGCCGCCGCCTCCGGCTGTCCCGGCTCCTCCCGCCGCCGCCTTGGGCCCGGCCCCGCCCGGCCGGCGTCTCCCGCGCCCCGGGCCGCCGCCGAGCGCCGCGCGCAGACAATAGCCGGGGATCGGGGACCCGCCCCCGAGAAGTTCTTCCTCAGAGGGTCACCCGGGTCCCTGCCAGCATCCCGGGACCCCGGGCGGGTCCCGTCTGCCAGCTGATGACAGTCGCCCCGCTCGCGGGCGCGGGGAGCCGGGGTGGCGGGGGGCGCGGCCGGGTGCCCAGTGCCAGGTCCCGGAGCCCGGGCGCCCCTGCAGCCTCCGCTCTGAAGCCGCCGGCTGGCCCGCACCGGCTCGGGGCCGGCTCGCTCGTCCTAGCTGTGCGCGGGGGGACGGCTCCCGCCCGAGAGCAGCGCGCGGCGGGCTGCAGGCGCCCTCTGGAAGGCAGCAGAAGAAAGCCCCATTCAGTTTGAATTTGCAGAAATTCAATCCGGTCGCGGGCGGCGGGAACAGATGCGAGCTCCACTCCGCAGCCTGTGCACTTTCAAATCCCTCGTAGCCCCTCCTTCGCCGCGCGCAACAGCCAAACTCGACCCTCGCTGGAGAGGGGAGGGCCCGAGGAGGGGAGCGGCGGAGTCACCTGAGCGCCAGACGGGGGGACCCCGCGCGGCCTCGGAGACGCGCGCTCCCGGGCCGCCCAAGTCGGGCTGCCTCTAGCTGCGTCTCTCGCCGGGATTCCGGGTTTGGGCTTTCTGGACGTTTCGGCGAAGAAATCCACCCCCCAGCCGCACCCACCCGGGGCAGCGGAAAGGGCGGGCGGAGGGAGAGCTCTCGAACCCCACGGACGAGGCTTAGGGGCCGGGTGTCCAGAACAGGGCCCCCGCACACAGTAGGGCCCTGTGGACCCGGGATGGATGGAGAGACGCCGGGTGGAAGGACCGATGGGGAGGTGGCGGGGTGTCTGTTCGGGCTCGCACGTAGACCGGATTGCCGTGTAGGAGGAGGAGCAGCCTTAACAATAGTAGTGGCGGCAACAACGTAGGAACCCGGGCGGCTGCTGCCTCTGCTTTTAGGTTTACACCTTTGCTTTCCATTGAAACGCGGCGGGCGATGGCTGGAGGAGCTGGATCCGCGCCACTCGCTCCTCAAGGCTTTTGTTCTGAGCGCGCCTTGACCGTGCTCATCCCTTGTAAACAAGCGCGGCTGCCCTGACGTCTCTGATTTTCTCTGGGATCCCCAACGCCTTCCCGAACCCAAAATGAGGAATCTCGGGAGGCAGGAGCGTGGGGGCGGGACGGGGGGGAGTAAGGTAAGGGGAAGCATTTACCAAACCACTACCTGTTGAGCAGCCAGATAAAAGGCATCAACGTTTAATGCAAACTTAACCCCTGGTACGACATCAGAGTTGAAAGGACAATTCGGTACTAACCAAATTCCTTTCTTTATTGACTCCTCGGTGAACGAGTATGGCAAGATCCCCGTCAGTGCTCTGAGATGGGGGTGGGGGGCACCTGTCATTAATGCAGTTGGGGGCTCTCTGACCCATCTAAAAAGCGACCCAGAGAAACGGCTCTCTTAAACAGAGCAAATGTTAAATATGCTATAATCTACTCACAAATTAAGAGGCAGCAGCCTCCTTAAGACTAAGCTTGTGTTTTCTGTCAGTCTTATTGTCCACATCTTCCAATGTTACATGGTTTTTTTTTAAGATTTTTTAATTTATTTTTAGAGAGAGAGCACAGAGGTGAGGGGCAGAGAGAGAGAGAGAGAAGGTTTCAAGCAGTCTTCTGGCGGAGGGGTGAGCTGACGAGGGGCTCAATCCCACAAACTGAGATCAAAACTGAGCCCAAACTAAGAGTGGAACACTTTAACCCACTGCGCCCCCTTTAGGCGCCCACCAACATTACGTGTTTTACAATGTTTTTCTTGTGCTTCAGGGCTACACCCCACACCCACAATTTCTGCAAGGACAGCCCAATCACTTTAAGTGCCTGATTGAACAATCAGATTTGAGGATAGTAACATGGGATGGAGGGAAGGAGGGAAGGAGGGAGCTGTATGACTAGCGCTGGTACCTGCAAAGTAAAATGGTCAACAAATGTCTGGTGAAGGAGGAGTATGAAACTCAGTTTGCGGTCATAACCATTCTGAATCTTATTTCAGAAAAGATTTTGGCATTTCTCCAAGGTTGTTTTAATAGAGTGTGATGTTTTAAAAAATTTTAGGACGCTGGCTCTGTATGAAAATTTGGAAGTTCCTTTTTTATGGCATAAGGCAAATTTCAAAGTTCATCAAAGTCTCTTCATGTCCTAAAAAAAAAAAGAAAGAAAGTTAGCTTCAGGCACAAAAATGGTGGAAGATGTTTACAATAAAATAGAGATTTTTCTTTGCTTTTAATTATCCTCTCAGGGTAGAGGTCAGAAAAGGGGTGAAGAAGGGAGAAAATCCAGGCCTATTAAATCTTTTTGAAGCCTGATGCCTGGGTTTGATTCAAGTTCGCTGCTAATTCCATCAGCTGGGATGGATGCCAAAGAGAAGTCCAAATCCTATGCTTGCCTGGGCTTAGGAACTGGTGTTTGAACTACAGGTCCTATTTTCTGAAATGGTCTGGTTTGAGAAAGAATTCCTTTATGTAAAACAAATTAGTACCCCAAACAATCTATTGCTCTCATAATAGATATGCAGAAAACATCTGGTTGAGAAGCAGTAGTCCAGCACTCAAGATTTGTTCCTAATTATTTAAACTAGATTTCTCATCCTCCTGTGGAATCTCCCTGGCACCGCATTTCAGTTGCCTTCATCCAGGATCAGGCTTCCTCACCTCTGTACTTCCCATTTATGCCACGACCCATCCTAGTCTGCTGCCTCCCACCCATCTCTGCCCAGTGCCATGTCCTCTTTCCTACGATGCCCTCCCCCATCAGGCAGCTGCAAAAGGCTCACCACTGCTCCCCTCTTACTATAGATCATTCATTTCACACTCTCCTTCTCCCTGAGTTACTTACCATGAGGGTCTTTACTCTCTGTTAGACTCCCTGAAAATAGGAGCTGTGTCTTATTTTACATTTTATTTGCCCCGGGGCACCTAACACAGTGCCCAAGACAGGGCTGTTGTCCAGTAAGTCTTTGCCGAACAAACAAATGAGAGTAAGCGTTCACTAATTCTCTGATGAGTAGAGTTTCTTGGCTCCTGATTGAGAGACTCTGTCTGTCCTGGGGAAGAACATGTCTAATGAGTTTCCAAAAGACTTTGCAGTTATGTTATTCATTGCCTTTGGGGGGGGGAGGTTAACAAATCAAACTTCCTGTCTTGCCAGAGTTGAGCCATCTACCTTGGATGAGTTAACCCTTTAAAAAACGTGACCAACTACGGTGGGCTGGAAAGCCACAAAAAGTTGACCTGCCCCAGCCGCTTCCTTCCTTCCCGTCTTCCTGCCCCATCTCCTCCCTCCAGATGGCTGGTGACTGTCTCTGTGCTCCCACAGAACAGCCAGCTCCGAGACCCAGCTGGAAGCAGTCAAAGACAATTAGAAGTAATCAGGCTGGCACGGGCAGGAAATGAAAGCTGGCTTTAGAGGGGGTGAGGCACGCAGAAGCTGGCTGGTGACTTGGGCAAGGGACACGGATAGCAAAACGAAGACAGCACGCATGAATACACACTGCCTGAGAGACATTTTGTGGACTCTGTTCTCATTAATTCTCCCCAAGCAAAGCTTCCAATAAATACTCAAGGCAGGATTTGCACCTGTGCCCCCAGAGTTCGTGTCCGCCACTCCTCCTTCATGACCCCCCGGTGCTGAATGTCACACTGCAGAGCTGAGGAGGGAAGGATTCCTCCAAAGGAAAGGCATGTGTGGAAGCAGCCTGGTGTGGTGCTGGTGAGCAGGCTGCCGGCTACACCCCGCAGTGAAGTGCGTACTTCTCTGAAAATGAATCGTGACTCACTATCTCTCCGTGCCTCGGTTTCCTTCATCTGGAGAGCCATGATATTAAGTAAGCACGCAGATTAAATGAGATCATGTACACGAGGCATTCAGCCTGGTACCTGGCACTTCTCAGCATAGGGTGACCTTTACCAATACTTCTTTCGATAACTTCATCACAACACTGAGGGAAGGCATTCAAGGATGCCCCAGAATTCTACCAGCACGGTTGTCCCTGTTACCGAAGAACTCAAAGCATTTTCTCCAGGTTGGATCTCTTCCCCGAATCAGAGTCATGTAACTGACACGCCTAAGCCAAAACCCTCTCTTAAAAATGGGGTTCGGCTCACATCGCTTCCCCACCCCGAACCCTTTAAAAGGCCACCACCACGAAAAGATACCCCAGGTGACTCATCATCCGCCGGTGCCTCCCTCTTCAGCGCCGGGTCTTCCGAGAGCAGCTATGCCTCCCTCTCACTCTTCCTTCCAGCCATCCGGTCTTTTCCACATCAGAGCCTTTGCCCTTGCTGCTCCCTGCACAGCGACACATTGCTTCTAGAACTTGGAATGGTCTGTCCCTCACTTAATTCAGGGCTCTGCTGTCTCCATCAGAGAGCTATGCTCTACCCACCACCCTCCCCATACCCTGCTGAGCATTTCCTCATGCCATTCATCCGCAGCTGAGAGAAGAGGGCACATTAGCTTACGTGTTTACTGTCTCTCAATCCCTCTAGAATTTCAGGTCCACAAAGCAAGGACTTTTCTATCTCCCAACCCCCATGCACACCTGCTCAGCAACACCTATGAAACTCCCGAACTCCTAATCTGCCTGCAAGAAAGGAGAGAACCCCGGGACTTCAGCTGGCATAGCACCTGGGGGGATGATGGAGCGTGGACCATAGCACCAAGCCCGCCCTCCTGCAACAGTAGCCCTGAGCTGATGTTTGGGACCAGAAAAGTCCATTATTTGAGCAAAATGCTGATGGCCGCCCCTACAAGAGCCGGGCTGTTACCATGATTGTTTTCCATCAGTCCTCAAGAGCCAAATGTCCCTGCTATTTCAGTAAGAAAACAGTATCCTCCACCTCCCAGCCATAGGGGAGCCCAAGGCTTCAGAACTCCACATTTTGAGGTTTCCCCCTTGCTTCCAAATTCCAGACACAGGCTACTGAGAAGGAATAAAAGGTAAACTCCTCACAACATAATCCTCTGGACTGGTTCTTCTTGCCTGAATTTCTCATTTGGAAGTGGCTTCCCAGATATGTGAAGTCAATGGCAGCATCCTGCCCATGACCTTCGAAGCATCCTGCCCATGACCTTTGAAGCATTAAGTGTCACCTGCTGCGCAAAGCTATGACCTCATTCACAATGCAAATTTCCCCCAGCTCCCTATTTTCCCTTCTCCACTTGATTTTTCTCCGTGGCCCTTCACACCACGTAACAAAACCTACCTGCATGTCCCTCATTTATTGTTTTGCTCTCTGACTACCTTCCTATAGGATAGAGGCTCCCTTAGGGCTGGGCTTTTTGTAAACTGCTTGTATGCACTTAGGAAGAACTCCTTACAAATTTGTTGTGGTTGGATAAATTTGTAATTCACAGGGTCTCCTGCTGCAGAAGAGGAGACCATAATACATGAGAAAGTAGGGAGAAAAGGAAAAAAAAAAAAAAAACCCAGAGTTCTGCTGGAGAAAGCATGCTTCATAAAGACATATTTGAAAAAAAAAAATCAATATTCATGCCACAAAGATAAACCTCCTTACCAAGGTCCACATTTGTATTATGGCAGGAAGGGAAATGCTATTTTTAGCACTAAAGGCTTGAAATGTATGACTTCTATTTACGGATGCTCGGGCCTGTCCATTTCTTGCTGGGGGCGGGTTAGAACCCAGTGGCATCACCGAGTCTGCAGTGGGACCTGGAGAGGGAGCACACTCTATGGGGGCAATCTCAACTGTGACCAGCGGGTGGGGAGGCGGTGAGAGGAAGGGCAGTCTGAACTCAGCGGATCCCCAGTCACCAGTGAGGACCTTCTGGCAGCCTGGCCCAGAAGAGGCAGGCGCCCCCTGCTGGTTCGCTCCGCTCTGCTTTTGCTCTACAGAGGGAGATGAGGCCCAAGGCAAACCCTGACAGAGTACTACTGTGGCAGCCAGAACCTTCCTTACCAGCTGGCTCTGTGACCCTGAGCTGGACACTTACCACCTGTGATCACCAGTTTTTCTCCACCTCTAAAGGGAATAGCTCACAGGACAGGTGCAAGGATATAATAAGGCAAATGCAAGTGACACACAAATAGAGATGATCTTGGTTATTGTTGTCTTAAGTCAACATGGAAAGTGTCTGGGATATAGATTAGAAAACAATGAATTTGGGGCACCTGGGTGTCTCAGTTGGTTAAGCGACTGCCTTCGGCTCAGGTCATGATCCCAGAGTCCGAGGTGCGAGCCCCACATCGGGCTCCCTGCTCGGCGGGAAGCCTGCTTCTCCCTCTCTCACTCCCCCTGCTTGTGTTCCCTCTCTCGCTGTGTTTCTCTCTATCAAATAAATAAATAAAATATTTTAAAAAAAGAAAACAATGAATTTACAAATGAATAAATAAATACAATTGAAGAGATGGGGTCATTTAGCGCCTCTTCCTTTCAAGGGGGTAGTTTGCCGGTGATCATGGGCATGGCTGTAACTATCTCTACACTCTGTGCCCACTGTCTTAGGTCCATCCACGTGCCCCTACCTCAGGCCACCTTTAACCTTGATCTTCCAGTTTTTCTCCCGCCAGACATCCGATTGACTGACCAAGTCATGTGTTACTGCCCAGGGATCTGTGCATATAGAGAGATGGATGGATGGTAATATTCTCCACCTAGACCAGGGAGAAAACCAGGGGCACCATGGAAATTCCACCCATTGGAAGGAATTCCCTTCACTGTTGTCTTTAAGGCCAATCTGTGGGCAGCCAGAGCACAGTCACCATCTATTTTTGACGTGTACCCACATACACACCATCCAATCACCAAGCTCGTGCTTTTTCCTCCTCCGTCAGTGTGTCATAAGGGGATCTCCCCAGTGTAGCCACCCGTGTGAGCCAGTGGAGAGCTGGTGGTAGAGACAGTGGTGCAGGTTAGGGAGGTCGAGCTGCGTGCATCAGCCCTCACCCTGCTCATGGTCACTCCAGAGGCGGCACTTCTATCTGGCCGTGGGGGCGGCTGAGCACAGAAAGTCTTCTAACCTGATGACTCTGACAGCATCCAGCCTGTGATGAACAGCTCTGGAGGGTGATCACTGGGTGTCCCAGGTCCAGATGCTCTATCTCTGGTGGGGTCTGGGAGCAATGCACCAGGAGCTCTTTTCTAAAAAGTGTGAAATTCCCCACTACAATGCATGGCCAATCTACTCTAGGATTCTCCCACTGGGACCTACTATGAGCTGCTCACGGTGGTCTTTTCCCACCACTGATGTCTCTAGTAACCTAGGGTCTGCTGGCTCCAATGGCCCAAGCAAGCAGGCACCCTTGCACTATATTTGGATCTCCTCGAGCCCTCTCCCTGGGCTTGACAGCTGGCAGCCTTCTGTGTAACCCAGCCTACGGGTTGAAAGAAGATCCCTGGGCATGGAAAATGCCACCTCCAGGAATTATAGGGCCTATAAACATCATGCTTCCTTCTTTGTGGTGGGAGATGGGAGATGCAGTCATTTGCCCTTCATCATGGAAGGCTCCTTCCAGCATCCTCACACCCCTAGATTCCTACGGTGACGGAGAAGTCCTCTGAAATGTGAAGTTTATCTTCCATGACCCAGAGCTCATGTGACTCAGCAATACTCCCACTACACTTGCTGCTTCTTGCTCATCTATTTGATTGGCGTGAGGTGTTGCTATAGTCCTCCTCAGGGAGTCCCGTTCAGATTATATATGACAGAGAGTGAGACAGTTAACCCCAGGAAAAACTAAACATATGCTATTATCTGTTCTAAATGAATAAAAATTGTGTTTTTTCTCTCCTTTCCCATAGTGATGGAAAAGAATACATTCACCAGATCAAGGGCCCCATACCATGCACTGAAGATCATGCTCATCTGCTTTAGTAAAAGTACCAGACCAGACGGAGTATCACAGATTTGTGCTATTTCTGGCTGGGTTGCAGGGATCCACGGTCATGGTCGAGGATCTAGTGGTCCTTGCCGGGGCCAGGCTTGTGAATTAAATACGATATGTTGGGGCCATCGTATCTGCATCCTTTAAGTCCTTAAGGTTGGAACTAATCTCCTATATTCTTCTTGGGATGCACAACTGTCTTGGCCTTCCCCACTGCAGTATCTCTTACCCACAGGCCAAAGAATCAAGGTAGTGTTTGTGGCACTTGCCACATAGGCCCATTCCAATTGTACGTTTGGAAACTGGAAGCATCACCACACGAGTCCATGGATATGGGGGACCCGCAGCGAGCTGGACATAGGCCAACACTCCATTTATTCTTTTTAAAAAGATTTTATTTATTTATTTGACAGAGAGAAACACAGCTAGAGAGGGAACACAAGCAGGGGGAGTGAGAGAGGGAGAAGCAGGCTTCCCCCCAAGCCGGGAGCCTGATGCAAGGCTCGACCCCAGGACTCAGGGATCATGACCTGAGCAGAAGGAAGACGCTTAACGGCTGAGCCCCCAGGCGCCCCTCTGTTTATTATCTTACTCCCATATGCCTCCACTCTAACAGAGAACCCACGATGAGGTCCTAGGTGTCTGGATAACAATTCAGACCTATTTCATTGAAATATTGAGACATTTCCCTATATTAACTATCTATTACTGTGTAACAAACTGCTCCCCCCCCACCACCACCAACTTAGTAGCTGAAAACAGCAATAAATACTCCTTATCTTACAGAGTTTCTGCAGAGGAATCTGGGAGTGACTTACCTGGGAGACTCCCGCCCAGGGTTTCTTTGTAGGTTGCAGACAAGATGTGGGCTGGGGCCACAGTCAGCTGTGGGCTTGACTGGAGCTAGAAGATCCAATCCCAAGATGCACGGCTGGAAGTTCTCGCCAGCTGTTGGCAGGAGGCTTCCGCTCCTGCACGTACAACCTCTCCAAAGAGCAGTTCGACTATCCTCCTAGCCAAGGCAGTTGGCTTCCCCCAAATGCAGTGATATTTAAGAAAGGGCAAGGTGGGAGCTTTAATATCTCTTTTCCCCTATTTGATTGTTTTAATTAACAATTTAATATTGCATCTATTTGAGGACTACAACTTGATGGTTTTATATGTTAAACACTGAAATGTTCAGCACGATCAAGTTAATGAACACACCCATCACCACCCATGCCTGCCTTTGCATGTGTGTGCTTAAGATCTCCCCTTTCAGCAAATTTCAAGTCTACACTACAATGTTGCTAGCTATCATTACATTATGGTCCGTCAGATCTCCAGAACTTATTTATCTTGTATAAATGGAATTTTGTACCCCTTGACCAACTTCTCCCCATACACCCCTTCCCCAGCCCCTGATAACTACCATTCCACTCTCTGTTTCTATGAGATTGGCAGTTTTAGATTTCCCATATAAACAACAACATGCAGTATTTGACTTTCTGCATCTAGCCTATCTTCCTTAACACAATATCTTCCTGGTTTACCTCTACTGTTGCAAAAGCCAGGATTGCCTTTTTGTTTATGGCTGAATAAATTCCATTGCCTATTACATTTCCCTTTCTTTATTCACCCATGGGTTGTTTCCATATCTTGGCTATTGTGAATATTGTTGAAATGAACATGAGAGTGCAGATATCACTTCAAGATAGTCATTTCATTTCCTTCAGGCATATAACCAGAAGTGATATTCCTGGATCATAAGGTATTTCTATTTTTTTATTTTTTATTTTTTTAAGATCTTATTTATTTATTTGACAGAGAGAGATCACAAGTAGGCAGAGAGGCAGGCAGAGAGAGAGGAGGAAGCAGGCTCCCTGCTGAGCAGAGAGCCCAATGCAGGCCTCGATCCCAGGACCCTGAGATCATGACCTGAGCTGAAGGCAGAGGCTTTAACCCACTGAGCCACCCAGGCGCCCTATTTTTTTTATTTTTTGAGGAGCCCCCATACTGTTTTCCATCATGGCTGCACAATTTACATTCCCACCGACACTGCCTGAGGTTCCCTTTTCTCCACATCCTCCCCAGTATTTGCTATCTTTTGTCTTTCTGAAAACAGCCATTTTAACAAGTATGAGGTGGTATCTCACTGTGATTTCAAGTTGCACTTCCCTGACGATGAGTGAAACTGAGCACTTTTTCATGTACCTGTTAGGCATTTGTACATTTTCTTTTGAGAGATATCTATTCAGGTCCTTTGCTCATTTTTTTAAAGATTTATTTATTTGAGAGAGAGAGCTCATGTACAAGCAGGAAGAGGGATAGAGGGAGAGAGAATCTTGAGCAGACTCTGTGATGAGCCCAGAGCCTGATGCGGGGCTTGATCTCACCATCCGGAGATCATGACCTGAGCTAAAACTAAGACTCAAATGCTCAACTGACTGAGCCACCCAGGCATCCCTTCCTTTGCTCATTTTTAAATCAGATCATGTGTTTCTTCACTTTGGG
>PITA01007279.1:75336-93337 GCA_004023965.1 Spilogale gracilis
ATTAGCTCTTCTTTTTTTTTTTTTTAAGATTTTATTTATTTGACAGAGAGAAACACAGCCAGAGAGGGAACACAAGCAGGGGAATGAGAGAGGGAGAAGCAGGCTTCCCGCCGAGCAGAGAGCCGGATGCAGGGCTCGATCCCAGGACTCCGGGATCATGACCTGAGCCGAAGGCAGTCACTTAACCAACTGAGCCACCCAAGCTCCCCTGATTAGCTCTTCTTATCTGACTTTCTGTTCCACTGCCCTTGATCCAGCACCTGAAAACCCAGTTCCTTATATTCTTTTTTGGCTTCTGCTAGTGCATGTTGGGTAGGTCCTACAGCTTCTTTAACATACGGTCACATTGCCACCTTATTCAGACTAGCTTTTCACTGGCTCTGTTATGCTGTGACTTATGCCTAGTTACTGGCCTCTTGGCCAGGACAGGAGATTGGACCAAGGCTCTCTGTCATCCTCAAGCAAGAAGGAGACTCTAACCCTTAACAGGGAGATGAGACTACAATAATAGAGATAAATGAGTTCTCCGGTGCCAAGATGGACATGAAAAGTAAAAGAAATCCGGAAACTACATTCCATTTTCAGATCTAAAGTATAAAATTCAACGTAACAACCAATCTCAAAAGAGAAGCGATGGAAATGGGCATGTTGATGCTTATACAAACAAATCTAAACGGACAATAGCCAGTTCAGAGTCCAAACGTGTAGCAAAAAAATGTATTAAAGATTTCAATGAGGTCTACCTTGCTTCAAGTCAAAATTATAGCTTTTCCATGATACAGTACACAGTACCAATGAAAATGGACATAAAATAAAGCTTTGCTGACCTACCAATGGTGTGTATTTGCCTCTAAGAGAATGCTGAAGATTATCAAGGAAGAAATACCCCAGCACCACGGTTAAAACAAAAACTCAATGGAAATAGGCTGAGAGGAAATGTTGGGCATTTTTCTCCCATTTCATCCTCAGGAAAAAGAGATGTGAGAAGGAGTTGTTATTCATGAGTTGACACAGTGGAGTATTTCTCTATCTCAATTCACTTATGCCATCCGTGAGTTTCTGGGCTTCCTAGAATTTTAATTAAGAATAAAAATATTTGTGGGGCACCTGGGTAGTTCAGTGGGGTCAGCATCTGCCTTCGGCTCAGGTCGTGATCTCACGGTCCTGGGATGGAGCCCCGCATTGGGCTCCCTGCTCAGCGGGAACCTTGCTTCTCCCTCTCCCTCTGTCTGCCACTTTGCCTACTTGTGCTCTTTCTCTCTATCTCTCTGTCAAATAAATAAATAAAATCTTTAAACAAAAATGGATATTTTGGAAATATTTTTCATAATTTTTGAAAACTCTAAATATAATCAGACAACTATGATGTGGGCCTGAAACTTGGCTTGGAGACCCTGGAAACATGTGGAACTCTTCACAGGTGGCAGGAGACACACTCAGTTGCTGAGTTTCGTGGCATCATGGGTTATGGACATAAGTCATTATCACTACGTAGGGAAACTTCTTTGCCATGGGCCTTCTGGAGCCTATAAAAATGACAGGAAGTAATGCAAACACGCCCAAGTGTCCAAGGTTATCCTTCAGAGACCAAACATTGCAGGAAGCTTGTTAACCTCACCCAGCTAGGACCCCTTGTTTCAAGTGTGTACTCCTTACATTATTCTAGTCCCAAAGTCCTCACTGATACAAAGGGCAAATGCCTTGGTATAACAGAAATTTGCTTGGTTTGACTTAAAAAAAAAAATTGTTGCCTGAACTGTTAAATGAATGTAAAGTGAACTAATTGAACTGATCTGAAAAAAAATCTTCTATTTTTCTAATTTTTGTTTACTTTTTCTTTCATTGACCTATTTTTATTAATCACTTTACTAACTTACAAAAAGAACACATTTTTATCTGTATTCTTGTGCTTTCAAATCTTTTCTATTAATCTTATTTATATATTTATAGTTATATTTAAGAACATATTTTGTATTAATTCCAGGGGTAGAATTTAGTGATTGAAAAAAACTTCAATCATTAGTTATTTTACCTTTTTACAGTCAATTTATTTCCCCTTTGTGCACAGATTTTCACCTTCTTCCCAAAGCCCAGAGAAGTAACTGGGGTACTGGTGAGGAAAATGAGAAAGCAAGATTTGAGCCCATAGTCAAACTCAATCATGGAAAGCAGTAGCTGAACCAACATTCAAACTATGTCAAAGGACTCTTCATGATGCCAAAAATCACATAACCGACACAGAAAGAGGACACGTTAAAAGGGCAAGAACTTAGAAAGACACAGCAGGAAATCCCTACTCAATGAAGATCTCATTGAGGCCATCATCAGGAATAGTGACAATATCATTGAGAAGGAACCCAGATACAGAAGAGTCATGAGCTGCTGCAAAAATCCCGCCAAAGCTGCGGAGAAAGGGGAACCCTCTTACGCTGTTGGTGGGACTATAAACTGGTGCAGCCACTTTGGAAAACAGTGTGGAGATTCCTTAAAAAATTAAAGATAGAGCTACCCTATGACCCTGCAATTGCACTACTGGGCATTTACCCCCAGGATACAGATGTAGTGAAAAGAAGGGCCATATGTACACTAATGTTCATCGCAGCAATGGCCACAATCACCAAACTGTGGAAAGAGCCAAGGTGCCCATCAACAGATGAAAGGATAAAGAAGATGTGGTGCATATATACAATGGAATACTACGCCTCCATCAGAAAGGATGAATATCCAACTTTTGTAGCAACATGGACTGGACTGGAAGAGATTATGCTGAGTGAAATAAGCCAAGTAGAGAAAGTCAAGTATCACATGGTTTCACTTGCTTGAGGTGCATAAGGGGTAACCTGGCGGACAGTGGGAGAAGGAAAGTAAATGGGAAGTAGGGTAATCCAGGGAGAAAAACGAAACAACAGAGACTTTGGACATAGAAACAAACTGAGGGACTTGGAGGGATAGGGGTGGAGGGATGGGAGAGCCTGGTGGTGGGTACTGGGGCACCTATTACGTGGAGCACTGGGTGTGGGGAATGGGGAATGAATCTTGGAACACTGGGAAAAAAATTTAAGTAACAATAAAAAAAAAAGAAAAAAGAAAAGCAGTGCAACATAAAAAAAAAAAATCCCACCAAAGAAAATGACTATAGATCATCTCAATGAATGCAGAAAAAGCATTTGACACAGGTCAACATCCATCCATGATAAAAAGCTTCCAACAAAGCGAGGACAGAAGGAACACACCTCCACATAATAAAGACCATGATGACAAGCCCTCAGCTGACATCAGACTCAACAATGAAAAACTGAAAGCTTTTATGTTAACATCAGGAGCAAGACAAAAATCTCCACTCACCATAGTATTAGAGCAAAAAGAAAAAAAAAAAGAAAGAAAAGAGAGAGAGAGAGAGAAAAGAAATAAAAGGCATCCAAACCAGAAAAGAAGCCTAAAATTTTATTTCCAGATGATTCTATATAGATGATATATTATATATGGAAAACCCTAAAGGCTCCATCAAAAACCTTAGAACTAATAAAAAATTCAATGAAGTCATAGGATGCAGAATTAATATACATATCAGTTGTGTTTTTATACACTAATAACAAACTGCCAGAAAGAATCACGTTCTCTGATTTCAAAGTATATTGCATAGCTAAAGCAATCAAAACATTATGGTATTGGCATAAAAATGGACATATTGATCCATGGAACAAAAGAGAGCCCAGACATAAACCCACACATATATGATCAATTTTTATGACAAGAGAGAGAATATACAATGGGGAAAGGATAGTCTCTTCAATAAAGGGTGTTGGGTAATCTGTATAGCCACACACACACAAAGAATGCAACTGGACCACTATCTTACGCCATACACAAAAACCAACTCAAGATGGGTTAAAGACTTGAAGATAAGAAACCATAAAAATCCCAGAAGAAAAGATAGGCAGTAAGCTCCTTGACAACAGTCTTGGCAATGATTTTTTTTGGATTTGACACCAAAAGCAAAGGTAACAAAAGCAACAATAGATAAATAGGACTATATCAAACTAAAAAACCTTTTGTACAGCAAAGGAAACCATGAACAAAATGAAAAAGCAACCTAAAGAATGGGAGAAATATTTGCAAACGATATAACTGGTACAGGGCTAATATACAAAATATGGAAAGAACTCATACAACTGAATAGCAAAACAAAACACAACAAAAAAGCACAACTGACTTGACAATGGGCAGAGGAACTGGACAGAAATTTTTCCAAAGACATACAAATGACTAACAGGCACATAAAACGATGCTCAGCATCACTGATCGTTAGGAAATGCAAATAAAAACTACAGTGAGGTATCACCTCACACCTGTTAGAAGTGGTTATCATCAAAAAGACAAGAGATAATAAATGTTGGTAAAGTTGTGGAGAAAAAAGAGCCTTGCATGCTGTTTGGTGGGAATGCAAACTGATGCAGCCACTCTAGAAAACAGTATGGCAGCTCCTCAAAAGATGAAAACTAGAACCACCCTATGATCCAGCAAATCTCCTTCTGGCCCTATATCTGAAGGAAGTGAAACCAGCTATCTTAAGAGATATCTGCATTCCCAAGTTCATTGAGCATTATCTATTATACCCAAGACATGGAAACAACCTAAGTGTACATCAACAGATGAATGAAAAACCAATGAGATTATATATTATATAATATAATACATATATAATAATACATGATATCATTCACTATAAAAAGAAGAAGGAAATCTTACCATTTGAGACAACATGGATGGACCTTGAGGGCATTCTGCTAAGTGAAATAAGTCAGACAGAGAAAGACAATACTAGATGATTTCACTTACAGGAGATCTAAAAACAACAACAACAACAACAACAACAACAGCTCATAGAAACAAAGAGATTGGTAGTTGCCAGAGGCAGGGAGAGGGAGTGTCAGCAGGAGATGGCTGAAGATGATCAAAAATGCAAACTTCCAGTTAAAAGATAAGTAAGTGTCGGTGATGCAATGTACCACATTGACTATAGTCAACAGGACTATATTGTATAGTTGAAAGTTGCTAAGACAGTAGCTCTTAAAAAGTCTCATCACTAGAAAAAAAAGTGACTATATGTATATGAAGTACTGGATATTAACTAAATTCATTGTAGTAACAATTTCAAAATATATACATACATCAAATCATTATATTGTACACCTTTAAATTAATACTACTGTCATGAAACTAAAAACGTGAATTTTCTCTTCATGTACATCTAGACTCTGGGGTCTTATTCAAGCAAGTTTGCAGTTACGGGTAATGTGCTACAGTCACGCGTCTCATCACGCAATTTTCTTTGCTCCTTAGAACGAGATAAATTGGTTTGCAGTGGGATTCAATTTCTCAGGACATACTCCATTTTATATCTGAGCATTTTTACAAAGATGTGATATTTTTAGAAAGCCTCCTGATATTTCTTTTCAGAAGCACTTCTGAATTTATTGCAAACCAACTATTAAAAAAGCAAAAGCCACAAAGATAAACATTTAGAATAAATGAAAATACACTGATGCTTTATTGTGCAAAAGAAAATAAATCTATTTCAAAATACGCAACATGACTTTCATTGAATGTTCAGTTTGATTCCTCAAAAATGAGAAAATCATATTGTATGAATATACGTCAGAGATTTTGGAAACATAAAAGCCTTTTGACCCAGGAATTTTACTTCTAGGAATTTATCCTTAAAAGATTTCCTAGGGGTGCCTGGGTGGCTCAGTTGGTTAAGCGACTGCTTTCAGCTCAGGTCATGATCCTGGAGACCGGGGATCGAGCCCCACATCGGGCTTCCTGCTCTGCAGGAAGCCTGCTTCTCCCTCTTTATTGTGTTCCCTCTGCTTGTGTTCCCCCTCTAGCTGTGTTTCTCTCTGTCAAATAAATAAATAAAATCTTTAAAAAAAAAAAAAAGATTTCCTAGAAAAGTATTCAAAGCCATACAACAAATACATTCATTGTGGTATTTACTAATCACAAAATACTAGGAAAAATCCAATTACCTCCCACCAGCAGATCAAATAAATGAAATACGGTACCTCCAAAAATGTGCAGCTATGCACACAGCCCTATTGTGGGGTACAAGAAAATGTGTGGCCATGGGAACATCATAATATCAAATGGAAAATAATATAATGTCAATGGTTTATAGAAGCAATCATTGAGCAAAAAGAATATATGTAGATATAGTCCATATGTTGAAAAAATAGTAGAATCACATTTTAATAGTGGCTATCTCTAGGCAGGAGAATAAGTAACATTTATGTGGTTTGGCTTGGGCCTTTCTGTGTGTGTAGTCAACAACCATTTGTTGAGTATCTTCTATGTACTAGGAACCGGGTTAGGTGCCAAGCACGTGAGATTGTCTGAAAACATCACCTGAAACTTTTTTTTCCAGCTTTGTCGATAGACTGGACATATAAGACTGTGCAAGTTTAGGGTCTACAACACAATGATTTGGTATGCATATAATAGTGAAATAATTATCACAATAAGGTTGGTTAACACCTCTATCATCTCACAGTTACCTTGAGTGTGTGTGTGTTGAGAACACTTAAGATGGATTTTTTTAGCAACTTTCTTTTTTTTTAAGTGTTATTTATTTATTTGTCAGAGAGAGAGAGAGAGATCACAGGCAGTGGAGTGACAGGCAGAGGGAGAGGGAGCCCAATGTGGGAATCGATCCCAGGACCCTGGGATCATGCCCTGGGCTGAAGGCAGATGCTTAACCGACTGAGCCACCCAGGCATCCTTCTTTTAACAACTTTCAAGTATATGGTACAGTATTGTTAACTCTAGTCATCACTCTGTACACAAGATCCCCAGACCCCTTCAGAAAACTTCCCAATATTTCCTTTCAGTTCTCTTCGAACTGGGAGTTTGTATGCTCTGACTACAACCACCCATTGCTCCCGATCCTAAACCCCTGGAAACGGTCACCGATCGACTCTCTGTTTGCATGAGTTTGAATTTTTTCTGATTCCATAATTAGTGGGACACAATATTTTTCTTTCTCCATCCGGCTTATTCTACCTAGCATTGTGCTCATGAGGTCCATCCATGTTGTCCCCAGATGGCAGAATTTCTTTTTTTTTTTAAATGACTAAATACCATTCCACTGTGTATATGCCACATTTTTAAAATCCATTTTTTAAATCTTTTCCAATTGAGATATATGTCCCTTCCTCTTGAATCTGGGCTGAAGACTGCTTCCCCCACTGGAGAATGGCAGAGGCGACATGCTGTGACTTTTGAAATTAGGTCGTAAAAGGCCAGGCCACTTCTGCCTGGCTCTTTCTAAAGGCAAACTGTCCAAAGACTGCCCTTGAAAACGCCTCAGGGTGCCTGGGTGTCTTAGCCGCCTAAGCATCTGCCTTTGGCTCAGGTCCTGATCCCAGAGTCCTGGGATCAAGCCCTGTGTTGGGCTCCCTGCTCTGTGGGGAGTCTGCTTCTCCCTCAGCCCCTCCCTCTACTCATGTTCTCTCTCTCAAATACATAAATGAAATCTCTAAAAAAGAAAGAAGAAAGGAAAGAAAGAAGAGGGAGGGAGGGAAGAAGGAAGGAAGGAGGAAGGAAGGATGGAAGGGAGGGAGGGAGGGAGGGAGGGAGGGGGAGAGAGAGAGAGAGAGAGAGAGAGAGAGAGAGAAAGAAAGAAAGAAAGAAAGAAAGAAAGAAAGAAAGAAAGAAAGAAAGAATAATTTCTTCCCAGTTACTGCGCTAGGAGACACCAAGATCACATGGGAGGCCATATGTAGGTACTGCTGGCCAAGTCTCAGTTGGACCTGTTCGTCACCCACACCAGCCCAGGCACCAGTGGGTGAGTGAAGAAGCCCCCTGAGAAATGTCTCCTGCAGTCTCTGCCCTTTCAGCCCCCAGCCTTGAGTCTTGCCAACTGAGGCCAATGCTTGATAGAGTAGAGAACATTCATCCCCATGGGGTTTTCCCCAAATTCCTCACCCACAGAATGCGTGAGCCCAATAAAGTGATTACTGTTTAATGCACTTTGTTCATTCAGCAGCAAAGATAACCAGAACGGCATGGCACCATGAACGATACTCTGGTCGACAAGGTAGGCAACAAGAAAAACATCAAAGGAGACAGTTACACATGCTTGCAGGGAAAGAAACAGAGAAGGTGAGGACTTATCTTCATTGCATTTATCATGATCTGTGTCCTAGATCATTTATTTTACTGATATATCTTGTCCATTGTATTCATCAGAATTCTCCAGAGAAACAGAGTAAATACAGTGTGTGTGTGTGGATGTGTGTGTGTGTGTGTGTGTGTGTGTGTGTAAGAAAGGTTTATTTGGGCATCCAACTCTTGGTTTTGGCTCAGGGCATGATCTCAAGGCCTGGAATCGAGCCTCACGGAAGGCTCCACACTTGATGGGGCGTCTCCTCCCCTGATCAGCCTCTCTTTGTGTCTCTCAAATAAATAAATTAAAAAAAAAAAAAAGGAATTGACTCACATGGTTGTGGAGGTGTGGCATGTCCCATATCTGCAGCAGGCTGGAGGCCTTGGAAAGGACTGATGCCCATCTCTTGTCTTAAAGCAGGTTGGAGGCAGAAGGCAGAATTCCATGGCAGACGTCAGTCTCTCTTCTTATGGTCTTCAACTGATTGGACGAGGACCACCAACACAGTGGGGTATCATCAAATACTCAAAGCGTACAGATGCCCATGCCAATCACATCTGAAAAATACTATCCCAGCAACAGACTGGTGATTGATCAAAAACATGGGCACCATGGCCTAACCAAGGGAACACAAAATTAACCGTCACATCTGCTGTTTGACTTTATCACTAAAGGTACACGCATGTGGGCAGCAATTCTTGTCTGTTGCATTCACTGTTTCAACACATAGATTGTGCCCGGCATGTGGTGGGCAGTTATTAAATATTGATGGAATCACGAAGTCAGTGTGTGGTGTAAATAAGGTGAACACTGGGACAGTCACTTTCTTAGGTGGGTAGGAGAGACCTCTCAGAGGAGGCAATTTCTGGACCAAGACCCAAAGACAGAGAATGATGAGTACATCGTGTGAAGAGCATTCAAGACAAAGAGACTCACAGCTGCCCTGGCACAGAGATGGGATTGAGCCCTGGGGCAGGAGCACAGGGGCAGGAGCCCTGGAAACAAGAGGCAAAGCAATGAGAGATGAGGCCAGAGAGCAGAGAGGCTGAACCATTAAGCCATGGCAGCCAGGGCACCAGACACAAGTTAGGGAGATGTGCCCACTGGTCGGAGCAGAGGTTCATCCTGCAGCAGGACACAAAGCTGAGACGAGGCTGGACGTCAGCCTATCGGTCGCAGTGACCATGCAGCACAAGTAGGACACAAACTAGCCCGCTGTGACCAGCGGCTCGGCTTACGGAGTTTGGACTTCATTCTAATGCCAGTGAGAGTGACAATTTTTATGCTAGGACACAGGAGACCAGCCATTCCAGAAATGCTCATGGGTCAGACAGTTATCACTTAAGGAAATAAAATTAAATCTCCACTGCACACCATGAGTACAAATAAATTGAGTCAGGATTAAAGCCCATAAATGCAATTCTGACCTTTTGGAAAAGGGCAGAAGCAGGAAGACCCGAAAAAGACTTCCATGCAAATGAACGATGAAGGTCCCTTAGATGAGGCACACAGCCATAGAGAGGGGAGGCGGGACAGAATTGACATCTACTCTGGAAGTTGGGCTGACAGGACTTGGTGATAGATTCCATGTAAACAGGGAGCGGGGCAGGGGGAGAATTAGAGTGTGGTCAGCAGTGACTGCACATGGGGTTCTGGCAGCCAGGGGTGGGGGGTGGGGGGCTGCCTGACCACCACCTGGGCCAGCCTGGTGCAGAGGGAGGGTAGCCTACACAGCGGGGCGCAGAAATCAGGAGCTCCATCAGATGCCGGGTGGACATAAATAGGCTTTTGGATATACAAACCACCCGAGCTCAGAAGAGATCTGGAAGAGGATGTAAATTTGCGGGGGGGCGGGGGGTATCAGCACCTAGATGCATTTGGAGCTCCAGGCCAAGTTGGGATCCCCTAGGAACTGGGGGTAGTGTCCAGAAAAGAAGAGCCAGGACAAGCCCTCCCTCATTTCTGCCCTGGGATCCCATCTCCAAGTTTTGTGTCCGCAGCATAAATTACAGTTTGAATTAGGGGAAACAAGGAATAAACATCATCGAAAATATCAAAGTGCATCACACTGAGGTTCCTTCCCATTAGAAATAGTGGGCACACTGGGAGGGGAGAATGGAAAGTAAGTCCATGAAAGGAGGACCGCCAATACAAGAAGTGTGGACAGGGTAGAGGGAAAGGGGCAAGGAAGGGAAGCCCACCGGCTGGGGAAGGCGGCTGCAGCCAATGGCCCTGGGCTGGAAGGAGCAAGAAGAGGGAGGGGCGCCATCATCGGGGGGCCACAGGCAGAGACCAGCAACCCATCAGCCAACAGCACCCGTCGGGAGGCAGCTGGGGGAGCAGATGCGGGAGCCCTCTCCTCGCTCTCGGCCACTCTCGGCTACTCTCAGCTCTGGTGGCACCTCCTGATGCCCAAACCCAGCAGGAAGCCAGAGGGCAAAGAGCCAGGCGGAGACCTTTGAGAAACACCAAGGAGGGTGGAGAATGCGGAGGGCAGCCCTGGAGGGGAAGCAGCCTCCTCCTTTGCCTCAGAGAGCAGCCAGCTCTCCACAGCGTTCTTTTTTTTTTTTTTCTTTAATTTAATTTATTTACCAAAGAGAGAGAGAGCATAAGCAGGAGGAAGAGCAGGGGGAGGGCGAAGCAGGGAGCCCGATGCCCACTTTCCTTCTGTGTTGTTTGACCTCTCTGGGCACCACTGAAGCTAGCCTCGGTCCTTCAAGAAGCAGACATTGAAATGGGCTTAAGCATGCAATGATTTTATTAGGCAAATGCCTGGGAGAAAACGGGGAGAGAGATCATGGAAAATTTGGGAGAGCTTGTAGACCTTGAGAAATGGGAGGAAAGTTTGGGTGGAAGTATTCCAGACTGCTTTGCCACTTAAGGAATGTTCTTCGAGGATGCCTCGTAGTCCTCAAGCCCATTTGGGAGTCATCTGGGATTTGTGGGGCCCAGTGTGAAATGAGTACACAGGACCTATGGTTGAAAGGTGTTAACAGCGAGACGTTTAACCAAGTACGGGACCCTTCTGAGTGGGGTCCCAGGGGAGACGTAGTTCTTGTACCGGTGAAGCCAGCCCTGCTCCCAGGAATTGGCTTAGTGTCCCCATTGTGCTCTGTCACTACCAGGGAGCATCCCTTGGGAAGGGGGGGCATTTTCAGAGCTCAGCAAGTGGGGCCCTGGGTCAATCATACTCCCCATAATTGCAGGTCTATGAGGCACGTTCTCCCAGCCTCCATAGATATGGTCAAGTTTGTGTGTGTGTGTGGTTTTTGTTTTTTGTCTCTTAAGAGTGCTGAGAATGAACCTATTAGCCTCCATTTCCAGCTAATACTTTAAAACTAGGGCTTTAATCCTGACACAATTTATTTGTATTAATGATGTGAAGGGGTATTTAATTTTTTTCCCATAGATGATAAGTGTGCCTTCCATGACAATTTCTTGAATGGCTGCTCTTTCCTCTTCTGATTTAAATACCCATTGTGTCAAATATTAAACTCCCATACATAGGGGACAGGAAGTGACAATGGAGCTCTTTTGTAGCTGGGTCCTCAAGAGAACAGATGCCACAACTCCTGTACCACATGGAAATGCCATGAAGGGCTGGCAGGAGGGTGACTCAGGATGGGGTTGTGACCCTTAGCCTCCCCACAACATACGGCGGGTGAAGAATTAGGATCGCAGTAAGAGGAGGATTTTCCTAGAGAAGGTTGTTAAATCTGGAGTCTCTCTACCCTACAAAGGTGATGGGGTGCTTGCTCCTCTCACTAAGGCTAGGGAAAGGGGCTCCCATGGGACCCCCCTCAGAGAGCTTGTTCTGTATCTCCCACAGCTGGAGAGACAGGGCAGGGGTGTTTCACTCACACCAGGAAAGCCTGAAGCTCAAGGGTGCTGTGGAGAGGGACCCCCTAGTGGCTCAGTTGGTCAAGAATCTGCCTTCAGCGCAGGTCATGATCTCAGGGTCCTGGGATCGAATCCTGCATCGGGCTCCTCGCTCAGCAGGGAGCCTGGTTCTCCCTCTGCTTCTTCCAGTGCTCATTCTCTCTCTGTCCCTCTCAAGTGAATAAATAAAATCTTTAAAAAACAAAAGATCCTTTCTCCCTCTTCTCCTCCCCTTCAAATAAATAAATAAAATCTTTTTAAAAAAATATCTGGGGGATTGGGGCATCTGGGTGGCTTAGTCTTTAAGCGTCTGCCTTCCACTCTGTCATGATCCTGGAGTCCCCAGATTGAGCCCCGCATCAGGCTCCCTGCTGGGTGGGAAGCCTGCTTCTCTCTCTCCCACTCCCCCTGCTTGTGTTTCCTCTCTAGCTGTGTTTCTCTGTGTCAAATAAATAAAATCTTTAAAAAAAAAAAATCTAGGGGACAAAAGCAATAGAGAGACCAGTGTTGACTGGGTTATGCTAAGTCATGCTGGTGCCCCCACAGAAGGAGAATAGGAAATGGATAGCTAGTCACCTGCACCAAATAGCAAATGGCAAGAGCCAGAGGAGCTCACAAAGAGGCCCATATCAGCTGCAAAGGAAGAACAAACACAGGCTAGCAAGATCTAATTCCATTGCAAGTAGCTCCAAAAAATGTTGCAATGCTCAGCCAAGGCAGGTAAGTTTTGCACAGATCAAGGCCCAGGTGAGTAAAACCTGGATGGATGTGACACAGCCTGCAGAATAAAGCCAAACAGAAATAAGGAAGACAGGGAGACAGAGACAGAGACCACACATCATTGCACGAAATCCTTCATCCAGCCATACCTAAAGCCAAATCCATCTGTGCATTTCTCAGCTTTGAGAACCAGTATTACCCTTTCGCTAAAGATAGCATGAGTCAAATTTCAATCCCTTGCACTATTGAGTCCAACCATAGCTTTCCTTCGTGTATCTCTTCTCACAGAGAAGCATGTTTCCTCTACGTAATTCAGGCTACACTAAAATTTTCTGGATGCTTTCCTTCATATTTTTGCATGAAAGTGGAAAATCATAGATTCACAGAGAACATGATTTCATAAATTGGTCTTGGTTCAATCAAGAAAATCCTCATGGTAGTCTGGAAATCATTTCATTTCTTCATACTTTGAAGCCCTTTGAGGTTTTCTCTTGGCAGATGATTTGTTTTACATAGGATGGCTCCAGATTACTTTTTAAGCCCTGTTTTATACAATCTGGCTCTCTAACTAAGCCCTTCAGCTCCTTGGGACTTACAGGCTGACCTGCTGATGCAAATTTCTTCTTAATCCTTAGAAGTTCCAGAACTTTTCCCTCCTAATATTTAGAACACATTTTGAAAAGGCAGAAACGATATGGGATCCAGGGAATGGATGTTACCCAGTGTGGAAGGATAGTCTGTACTGTGTCGTGGTCATGAAAATCTCGAGACTGTTTTTAATCTAATTTCAACTATTCTCATGATTCATAAAAGCACAAAATCGTGGACTTCTGCTAAGAGAGACTGACTTCTGTGGCTGGATTTGAGAATGCATTGGTACATGGTTATTGCATAAAGTTGTTTAATCAACAAATATTTACTGAGTACCATGGCACTCTGCATTATCACTCTCAAATATTTGCTGCCCCACCCTATGGGAAGATTACATTTCCCTGTTCCAATGGCATTAGGAAAAGCTGTATAACTTGTGTTAGCCAATGGAAAGCCCATAGCAGTGACAAGTGTGGTTTCCAGGCAGAAGCTCTAAGAGCCAGTGTAAGTTCTACCATGTTCTTTCCCCCCTGCCATGGGCCAGGAAATTTCCAGACAGAGGCTGCTCTGTCAGCTTGAGTCTCAAAGTACGATGACATATGAATCAGAGCCACAGATGTGCAAGGGACATATAACATCGACAGGTAATAACCCTTTTGTGTTTGGGGTCACTTTGCTATAACAGCTGAAGATAGCCACCCTGAATAACACACATACCTACAAGGCACTCATCATTGTGCTGATACATATAACTACTAAGCCATGGTCCCAAAATAGCATTGCTTAATAGAAACTTCTTTTAAATAGGTGCACTCTGTCACAGAAGATTTCGAACTTTCTTTGACAGCAAAATCCCCTTCCACCAGAATGCCAACTATAAAACAGATACCAGCAGGGCTGCTCTGATTGAAAGGCTGAAGGCCAGAAACTTGGCAGTTCTATCTCCCCAAAGACCATACTCAACTCAGTGCCAGACATCTGGCCAGCGCTCAGTGAATATCTGCTGAATAAATAAACATATAGATTATTTCCGGCAGGATTGTTTAAGTACTCTCTGGAGAACACTATAGTTCTATAGAACAGAATTGAAAATTCCCATAGTAATAGTATAGTTCTGTAGGAGGTTTCAGGTTCAGTTATCAAATTCACATATATAGACAAAGAGGACAAGAGCAGAGATGATAAAGATTTAGATCCTATTTTAGCCCATTGTTCCTGTGTCTTTCCAATTAAGGTTGCATAAAAGATCTTCATGATTGGGTGCCTATGAGTTCAGCTCAGGTCGTGATCTCAGAGTGGTGAGATCGAACCCCACCTCAGACTCCTGCCTCAATGGAGAGTTGAAGCCTGCTTGAGAAACTCTCCCTCTCCCTCCACCCCTCCCCCTGCTTGTGTACTTGCTCTCTCTCTCTCAAATAAATAAATTAATTAATCTTTAAAAACAAAACAAAACAAAAATATCTTCATGATTGACCTGACACTAATACAATGCTGTATGTTAACTACATTGGAATTAAAATAAAATTATTTTTAATGGTAATGATTGTTATTAAATAATCTTGTTAAATGTTTCCAATGATATATTTCTTCCATGGTCCAGTCAACAGTAGAGATATTAACAAATAGAGAAGAGGAATGAAGACAAAAGATCTAATATTTCACCCATCAAGTAATTAGCCCTAAAACAATAAATCAACTCCCAATGTTCCACCTGTATGTTTGGGAAGACTAAAACACCAATAAGCCCTAGTGAACTCAAATTATACCTTCAATGTAACAAGAACTCTCCTCCTTACTCTCTCTCTCTCTCTCTCTCTCTCTCTTTCCATAAGTGTAGTCTGCAAGACATGGTGAGCCTAATGCTTAGACTATTCCAGTAACAGTGATCTGTTAACAGAAAGTTTTAAAAATAGTGATAGGGACAGGCAAGATGGCAAGCTAAAATAATACAAACCTCCCTCAGTAAAATCCTAGATACACTGCCTTTTTAAAACATGGATTTTTAAAAACTCTTTTAAAAATTTATAGTTGTACTCACAAGAAAGTAGAAATTCCAGTGGGCCACATAGAAGACAGAGCTGAAAACTGCCTGGGAAACTGACACTGTAGCAGAATGAAAGGTAGCTGACCAAGGGACTTGGGTTTCAGTGTTCATATGGGGTTTGGTGCTGAGGCCTTGGACAAGATGAAGACTGGGGAGCCAAACCCCCATATGGAGCAGGATTGGTAAACAGCTGTAATCTCGGCCAAAACGTGGATCAGAAAGACTTCATATATCAGTACAGCCAGTAGTTAAGAGAGAAAGCTCTCTGTTTTCTTCTTGGTCTCTGGGTCAAAAATAAAGAGAAGTAAAAACTTTAAGCCATTGCCTCATGCATCTAAGATCTTAATTTATGCTAATTGTAGAGGCCAGGAAACATCAATGCTGGAAATCAATATAAAAATTAGTTCTGGGCTAGAAAAAGAAAACACAGCAGAAGAAAGTGCAGCATGCTTTCTCTGATTCTCTGCAAGAAAATCTCTGTAGACTTCCATAAAACAGAAGCCTGGCTAAAGACAAACTTACAAATATATATTTTATGCACACACATGCACACACATTTATGATCCCCAGATGTCATAAGACAAAAGAAACAAGAGGATTAGAGGACCCTGAAACTTTAAGACTTAAAAGATCAACAACCTAGAAAATAATACAAGTAAAATAGGTTAAAACAGGTGAAGAATTAAATAGGAGATATGAAACCCAAGAAGCAAACAAATAATTATAAAAGAAAACAAGTAGATTTGAAAAGAAACCAAGTAGAAATTCTAGAAATGCAAAATATATTCAATGACAGTCAATCTCAATAGAAAAGCAGCAGATTAGATGCTGCTGAAAAAAAAAACTTGAGGAAATAGAAGATAGATGTGAAGGAATTGCTCAGAATGTTATACAGAAAGAAAAACAGATAGAAGGATGGTTCCAAGATTTGGAAAATAGGGGAGCCCAGATGGCTCAGTTAGTTAAGCATCAGCCTTTGGCTCAGGTCATGATTTCAAGGTCCTGGGATCGAGGAGCCACACATCAGGCTTCCTGCTTAGTGGGGAGTGTTTTTCTCCCTCTCACTCTCACTCATTCTCTCTCTCTCTCTCTCTCTCTCTCTCTCTCTCTCTCTCTCGTAAATAAATAAATCTTAAAAAGAAAGAGATTTGGAAAATGAAATCAAAATATCTAATATAGGTCCTCAGAATTTCATGGGAGTGGAAATATTGGAATATAAAGTGAATAAGAATTTCTTAGAATTTTAGTATCTTATATACAACACTAAGAACACAAGCAATCTAAGAAAATATAAATTGGAATTCATCGAAATTAAAAGCTTTTATTTCTCAAAGAATAGCATTCAAGAAAGTGAAAAGACAACCCACAGGATGGGAGAAAATGTTTGCAATTCATATATCTAATATGGGGTTTGCACCTAAAATTTTTTTAAAAAGCTCTTATAACTCAACAATAAAAAAACTCAGTTAGAATATGGGCAAACTAGGGGCACCTGGGTGGCTCAGTTGGTTAAGCGACTGCCTTCAGCTCAGGTCATGATCCCGGAGACCAGGGATCGAGACCCTGCTCGGCAGGAAGCCTGCTTCTCCCTCTCACTCTTCCTGCCTGTGTTCCCTCTCTGGCTGTGTTTCTCTCTGTCAAATAAATAAAATCTTTAAAAAAAAAAAAGAAAAAGAAAATGTTTTAAAAAAAAGAATATGGGCAAACTATTAGAATAGATGTTTCTCTAAATAAAAACATAAATATATAGGCATACAAATGACTAATACACACATGAAGAGATGTTCAACAGTAGTCATTAGAAAAATGCAAATCAACACCACAATGAGATACACCTACTAGAATGATTATAATCAAAAGATAGACAATAATTAGTCTTGACGAGGTTGTGGAGAAACTGGAACCCTTGTATATTGCTGGCAGGAATGAAAAATAGTGCAGCCATTTTGGAAAACAGTTTGATGATTTCTCAAAAAGCCAAGCACAGAATTACCATAGGATCTAGTCCTTCCATTCCTACATGTATACCCAAAAGAACTGAAAGCTGATGTTCAAAGTTAGTGCATGAATACCCATAGCAAGGTTTATTCATGGTAACCAAAACAAGCTAAATATCCACCAATCAAAGACTGGATTAGAAAAATGCAGTATATCCATACAATTGAATATTATTTGGCCATAGAAAGGAAGGACATACGGATACGTGTTACCAACACAGATGAACACTGAAAACATTGTGCCACATGAATGAAGCCAGCCACAAAATACCATGTATTGTATAATTTAGTTTACATCAAATGTCCAAAGTAGGCACATTGGTAGAGACAGAAAATTGATTCATGGGATGCCTGGGTGGCTCAGTCAGTTAAGCATCCGCCTTTGGCTCAGGTCATGATCCCAGGGTCCTGGGATTGAGCCCCACATCAGGCTCCCTGCTCAGGGGGGAGTCTGCTTCTCCATATCCTCCCTGTTCATGCTCTCTCTCTCTCTCTCTCTCTCTCTCTCTCTCTCTCTCAAATAAATAAAATCTTACAGGGAAGTAAGAAGGAAGGAAGGAAGGAAGGAAGGAAGGAAGGAAGGAAGGAAGGAAGGAAGGAAGG
>PITA01007280.1:0-47000 GCA_004023965.1 Spilogale gracilis
GAAAAGAAGGGCCATATGCACCCCAATGTTCATCGCAGCAATGGCCACAATCGCCAAACTGTGGAAAGAGCCAAGGTGCCCATCAACAGATGAATGGATAAAGAAGATGTGGTACATATATACAATGGAGTACTATGCCTCCGTCAGAAAGGATGAATACCCAACTTTTGTAGCAGCATGGACTGGACTGGAAGAGATTATGCTGAATGAAATAAGCCAAGAAGAGAAAGTCAAGTATCGCATGGTTTCACTTACTTGCGGTGCATGAGGAGTAACCTGGAGGACAGTGGGAGAAGGAAAGTAAATGGGAACTAGAGTAATCTAGGGAGGGAAACAAAACAACAGAGACTTTGGACACAGAAACAAACCGATGGACTTGGAGGGAGAGGGGTGGAGGGATGGAAGAGCCTGGTGGTGGGTACTGGGGACACCTAAAGCGTGGAGCACTGGGTGTGGGGAACGGGGAATGAATCTTGGAACACTGGAAAAAAAAATTTTAGTAATAATAAAAAAAACAAAAACAAAAAACATGCACCATAACCTCCCATTTTTTCTAGACCTATACTCAGACTGTAGCTCTAGAGAGCAAGGTAAAAAAAAAAACAAACAAGAAAACAAAAAACAAAAAAACACCAAAAAATGTAGCCTGTGTGTAAGTAGAAATCATACTGACTTGATTGCAAATTTTGCCAATTTGTATTGTCATAAACTTAGGGAACAAGTATGGGAATGGATCCTTATGGATGCTGGATCAGGATAAAAGGCATAGAATGTAGGAATTTGTTGATAAGGATATTCAAAAGCAGAGATTCTAAATTCAATTTGAAATCTCCCATGACTGAGAGTGGCAGATAGGTTAAGGAACTCATATGAAGTTACAAAACAAATACATAATGTACCCAGGATCTGAGCCCAGAGTCAGGCTCCAGAGTCCTTGTTCTTAAGGGTGATGAGGTTAGAGACAAGAGGCTGTAGCTTCAGACACATTAAAGACTATCAATTTTAAAAAGAAGTTGTAATAAGAAAGCAAGCCTAGGATTTAGTTGATAAACCTTCAATTATAGTTATATTTTTCCTGTGTCACCACAATACTTTTCCTTTATTCCATATATATGTAATCAAATGGTTGTGCTTTTCTAAAGGACATTATATTTACTAATGACAAGAGAAAAAGGAAAAAAAAAACACTTCCTGGATCCTCATCAGATCCTGATAAAGAAGGGATCTGCAACAGACCAATAATATGATATAAATCTGATGAATGGCTAGGAAGCATATGAAGGATTAAATTGAGACAAAGGAAGAGAGAAAGAGAGAGAGAATGTTCAAGCATAAATCTGTTCTTAAACATGTCTATGCCGTTGCAATACATTTTATATTTTCACAGAAAGACTGATGTGTATGTGTGTGTAAGTATATGTTTATATGTACACATTGTGCTATTATTCTGTCCTATCCAACTAAACTCTTTGAGAGATAGGAAAAACAGGAAAGAATCAAAAATAACTGTCTAAATGGCCAAACCCAGCCCAATATACACAGTATTCCAAGAGTGAGAACTTCCTTTTCCTACCTTGTAGATAGAGATGCTGAGTAGAATGGCAAGATGATAGAAATATACTACTGTAAGATGCTTTATCTAAACTGACCTACTTAGGCTGCATCTACGTATTCTAATGAGTACACAGATGAAGTTGATCCTTATACATAAAAGCAAACTTATTTTCCTTTATACACTTACAATCACCTCATCTAAATTCTTCTTTAGACTTTCTAAAGAGGAGATAATAGACACACAGCCTCCACCTAGTTATGTGTTAATTTATTTTAATAGAATTTTCTTCATTATTATTTCAGTTTTATATTTCTGCATACAAATTACCACAACCTTGGCAGATTAAAATAATAAACATTGTCATATGTGAAAACCCCACAGCCCACATCATACTCAATAATGAAAGACAGAAAGCTTTTCTTCTAAGATCAAAAACAAGACAAAGGTGTCCACTTTTGCGTCCTTTGTTCAACATAGTATTGGAAGACTTGGTCAGACCAATGAATCAAGAAAAAGAAAACACCTAAATTGGAAACACCAAAGAAATAAAATAATCTCTGTTCTCAGGTAACATGAGCTTATGTGTAGAAAAACCAGAACACAGCAAAAATTCAATACATTGCAGGATAAAAAATCAATAGACAAAATCAGTTGTTTCTACATCTTAACAATGGGCAATCTGAAAAGAAAATAATGAAAACTATTTCATTTATAAGAGTACCAAGAAGCATAAAATACTTAGGAATTAGCTTAACCAAGGAGGCAAAAAAAAATTGTACTCTGATAACTACAAAATGCTGCTGAAAGAAATTAAATAAGACATAAAAAAATGAAAAGATACCCTGTGCTCATGGATTGAAAGATATAATATTGTTAAATGCTGATACTTCTCAAAGCTATCTACAGATTCAATCGATACCTATTGAAACCTCAATGATGATTTTTGCTGAAATAGATAGAAAGACCCATCGTAAAATGCATATGGAATCTCAAGGGAACCCCTAAAGCCAAAACAATCTTGAAAAAGAACAAAGATAGAGCTCTTATACTTCCTAATTTCAAAACACAAAGCTCTATAAATCCAAACCATGTGGTATTAGCATTAAGGTAAACATATAGACCAATGGAACAAAATAGAAATAAGCATTCATGTATTTTGTCAAATGCTTTTTGACAAGATTGCCAAGGACATTCAATGGGGACAGTGTAATCTTCTCAGCAAGTGGTGTTGAGAAAACTGGATGTACACACACTCAAAATAATGAAGTTGGACCCTTATCTACATTATATACAAAAATTAATTCAAAGTGAATCAAAGAACCTAATGTAAGAGCTAAAACTATAAAACTGTTAGAAGAAACCACAGAGGAAAAAGCTTCATGACATCAGATTTGGAAATTATTCCTTGGATATAACACCAAAAAGATAGTCAACAAGGGAAAAAAATGGATAAGTTGGGCTACATCAAAATTTAAAAAATTGTGCTGCAAATGACATTATTAAAAGAGTCTGAGAGCAACCCATAGAATGAGAGAAAATATTTTCAAATCTTAAATCTGCTAAGAAATAAACATGTAGAATATATAAATAATACAACTCAAGAACAACAAAATAACTCAATTTCAAAAGGGACAAATTCTTGGATAGCCATTATTTCAAAGAAGATATATAAATGGCCAATAAGTATGTGAAAAGATGTTCACCTTCAGTAGTCATTAGGAAATGCAAATGAAAACTACAATGAGACTATATTTTACACTGATCCACTCATTAAGATATTTACACTGATCCACTCATTAAGATGGATATTATTGAAAAAGAACAAAAACAGAAAAGGAAAAAAAAACACCATTGGCCACTATATTTTACACTGATCCACTCATTAAGATGGATATTACTGAAAAAGAACAAAAACAGAAAAGGAAAAAAAAACCACATTGGCCAGAATGTGGAGAAATTAGGTGTCTTATGCTCTACGTATGCATAAAATGATGCACTACTATGGTAAACAACATGGCAATTCCTCAAAAAATTAAACGTAGAAATAACATAGGTTATAGCACATATAGTTCTGGATATGTACCCAAAATATATGAAAGCAGGAATACAGATATTTATATATCAATGTTGAAAGCAACATTACTCACAACAGTCAAAAGCTAGAAATAATTCACATATCTATTGATGAATGGATAAACAAGATGTGATCTATACATACAATGAAATATTACCCAGCCTTATAAAAATGAAATTCTGATACATGCTACAACATGGACAAACTGTGAAAGCATTATGCTAAGTGAAGTAAGTCAGACACAAAAGGATGAATATTATATAATTCCACTTATATGAAGTGTCTGGAATCGTTACATTCAGAGGTACAGAAAGTAGAATAGTAGTTGCTGGGGTTTGGGTGGAGGGAATAATGGGAAGTTATTGTTTGTTTGGCACAGAGTTACAGTAAGAGATGATGACAAGTTTCTCGAGATGCACGATGGTAATTCACAACAGTGTGAATATATTTAATGCCAATGAACTAAACACTTAAAATAGTTAAAACGGTACATTTTGTGTATTTACATTTTTTCACAACTAAGTGAACACATTATATGCTTTTATTGTCTCACAATTCTATAGGTTAAAATTCTCGGGTTAGGGTCTCACATGACTGAGATAAAGGTGTTGCCAAAGACCACGATCTCACTGGGGACCATTTGCAAGCTCATTTATTGTTGGATTAACTCAAGTTCTTGCAGTTATACAACTGATGTGCCCTTTATCATATAAGTCATCAGTTGGGAGGCATTCTCAGCTCTTACAGGTTACTCATTCTTCCCTGCCATGTGACTCTCTTGGAAACATGGTAGTTTGCTTCTTCTAGGTTAATAGAAGAGTATATGTCTGTCTCTTTTAAAGTCTTGCTTAACTAAGTTGGGCCCATTCTGCTGATTTATCATAAATTAATTCTAATTCAACTCAGTAGGAATCTCAATTATATCTGCAAAATCCCTTTTTCCACAAAATATAATTTAATTTTGTGAGTGGTATCTCATAATTTTCAAAGGACCTGCAACACTCCCCAGGACAGGATATTATGTAGGCTACGTCCAATGGGAGTGGGGATGTTGGTAGATATCTTAGAATTTTGCCTACCATATTATCATGACCTTTACAATAAGAGAAGATCCATTTTAAAAACTTAAAGCCAAAATTCACAATAAAAATATAACACAGAAGTATGTCTGTGTTAAGTAACAAAACAGCCACTTTATAATAAAGAATTTAAGGAGATTCATGAAGACAGAAACAGAATTCTGCATGGAAATAAAAAATGTATTTAACATCACTGTCAAAAGAAGGCAGTTCAAGTAGACAAAAAAAGGAAAAATTATAGAAGGCTTATGTAGGTCCTTCCTGGGCTACGAGGTTTGGGGTTTCTCCCCTGGTCCAGCCAGGGGAAAAGGTGGGGTCGAGCAGGACGATGAGTGTCGGCGGCCAAAAACGCACCTGAGCCAGGAGGTCTGTCGAAGCAGGATCTCTTGCTGTTTGCCAGCTCTCCTGCTCTCTCCTCTAAGGCTTTCTTGCTGGTTCCTCACAGGCCCTCTGCCTTTATCTCTCTGTCTCTCAGTCTCTCAGTCGGCTCTCAGTCTCTCTCTGTCTTACGGCTTTGTCTCTCGTCTCTCAGTTTCTCTCGACATCTCTCTTGACTGTCAAGTGTCCCAGTCTTTTATTATTCCCAAGTGAGGAAGTTGGGTGGTGCAGTTAAATCTTTAACTGCTTTTGCACCCACCCTAGAGATAGGATTAGTATTGTTACTGCAGGGTACAGAGTGATTGCTTTAACTCACAGAAGTTGAGACCATTGAGGCACAAGGATCAAGAAATACAGATAAGAGATACAGAGATATGATTACTGGGAGGACGATTAAATGGAACTGTATGTCTTGAATAAGCACACAAAGGACATATCGCCCTGACCCACAGGGTATGTGGCTTTTTGGATTGTAAGGGGGAAAAGCCCCTCGGCCTTCATTCACATTCACAGGTACTTCCACCAGAATTTCTGGTGGCTTGGGCATGGAGGGAAGGGCGGATCATGCACCATCCCCAACAGGCTTAAACTTCGTCAATAAAGTAGAGCATATGGATACACACTGAATTTTATACACTGATAATAGAGTGTAATAATGGAACATACCTTCTCAAGTTTGAGATTGTGCAACTTTAAAAAAATTGATAGTTTTTAGGTCACTATGGAAACATGAACAATTTCCACAAATTAGAAATATTTTAAATAATATTGATTGATGACAAAGCAACAATCTAGAAATGATTAATGTAATAAAGAAGTCCTTCCAACAGAATATTTTTAAAAGCTTATTTAAAAAGATTTTAAACAAAATCTGGTTGAAAAGAGAAACAAAAATGTGAAAGTTTTAAATTTAAATAAAAAATTTTAATTCTAAAATTTCTTTTAAAAAGATGATAAAAACATCTGTATCATCATCTATGAGATGCACTGAAACCACTGATCAGAGGAAAAATAATAGCCCCAAGCACTCATATTAAGATTTAGAAATAAAAATAAATAAAATAATTTCCCAAACAAAAAATTAGAAAGGAAGGACAAAAGAATGCATATGGAATTAGTAAAGATGAAAGAAATTAATGGTGCTGAGAATATAGAAATCATGTAACAAAGGAATTAATCAAATTCTAGGTTTTTTTAAATTAAAAAAAATATATACATACTACTAGGTAACCTGGAGAGAAAAAGAAGAAAATATAGATATGCTAAAGTACCCTTTAGTCCTGAAACCAAGACGTTAGGTAACATGGTATGAATAGAGACTTTCCCACTAAGATTAGAAACAATCTCCACTGCTACTCAATAATGTACTGGAAGTATTATCCAATACAATCAAACAAGAGAAATCAGTTAGAGGAATGAATAATGAGAAAAGAAGCAAAATTATCTCTTTTTGCAGATGATCTGATAGTCAACCTAAAAAATGAATCCATTATACAACTAACATAATAATACAGTATTATATGTCAAATAATATAAGAATATTATCAAATAATATTAAATAATATAAGAGTACAGTAAAATAGGATAGGATATAAAATAGGATAGGATATAAAATATATCAAATAATATAAGAATACAGTAAAATAGGATAGGATATAAAATTAACATACAGAAATCAGTATCTTTCACACTCACAATTAATAACTTGTCAGAACATATAAAGACAGAAAGAATCCCATTTATAATAGCAAGAAAGTTAGAATATTTAGAATTAAAATTAACAAGAGATGTACAAAAATTATACTATACTATGTGAGAAAATGTTTTAAACTTGTGAAAATACAAAATGAGAACTGAACAAATGTAAAGACATTTATTGGTTTTGGATGGTATGCCAACCATCATAAACTATACGTTCTGCTTAATTTATAAATTTGACACAATCCAAATAAAAATACCAAGTTATCTTTTTTTTTAACTTGCAAGAAAAAGCCAGGAAACACTGGGAAAAAAAACTATAAGGAGATTTAATTTTAATTTTATTAGCTATTAAAATATAGTATAATTTCCTTAATTAAAATATTGTTGTTCTAGCATATGAATGAACTAGTTTTGCATTAGAACAGAAGAGGAAAAGAAGAGAAGAGAAAGTCTAAAAATAGATATAAATACACAATTAAAAATAAATTAAAAAGGCCCTTAGGTCACTCATAATCAGAAAAAATGCAAATTAAAACACTGTGATATCATGTCTATCAAACTGATGCACATTTAAAAGAATGACAACACTTTCTACTGGCAAGTCTGTGGGGAACCAGACATTCACATGTAATTTCTGGTGGCCAGGCAAATTCCTATAAGCTTTGTGAAGAGGAACCTGAAAGTCCCTGCTGATATCAGTCAAGCCACACATCAACCAATAAACAGAAATAAATGGGAGTGAAGAAGCCTTTCTTTACAACAGAAAGGCAAATAATAGATGTATATGTATATGTGTTCAGTGTTTCTGGGGGAGAGAGATAAGGAGCGATGTAGGGATACAGATAACAAACACCTGGCTTACATCAAATAGCCTTCAGTGTAGCTGATAAATTTGAAAACTGTGAGAAAGAAGTCACTAGTTTCAGGGAGCAGTTAATGCAAGCAATTATCTGTAAACAGATTTTTTAAAAACTGGACTAGTGATAGGACAGTAAAATGGGGGGTTGGTGGCTGGTAAACAACAATACTGGCTTTCTCAAGGTATTAATAAGGAGAAGTGGGTGGTACTGATGGGTATTTGGAATAGGAGAGGGAAATGAAAAATAATTTGAAAGGAGAAAGATCTATTACATTAATTTTGAAAAAAAAATAATTTCCAAGACCAAATTTTACCTTGTAAGGCTTCTCTAAATAGAGATATCTTAGTATACTGTGTGTTCTATTGTATGTTTGTCTAATAGACTAGAAAGGCTCTAGAGGAAAGAGCCTTCACTTTTCATGTGCATATGTTTACCCCAAGCACACTACTCTGCTACAAAGTACACTCAAAGAATGAATGGCCAATAACAGAAAAATATTACCCCAAATCAATATTATTACTCTGTCTACCCATTCTAAACCTGCCCCACTTCTGGGATTTCTTTGAGCTCTTCAGACTCTTAGACTAGAAATGGTGACCAGGTTGTACATGTTTTAAAATTCTGTCAACTTTAAGTCAAAAATGCCTGCAGCCTCTTTCTACCTGTATATCTACTGCTTTAATTTGAATATCACACTTATAAAACATGTGTTTTATTTTAAAAAGTAATGCATGCTTATTTTTGAAAGTAGATATCAAAAGAACAGATTTTTTCAGAACTAGATAATTCTATACTTCATTTAGGAAAAACAAACATGCAAAAGAGCCAGAAAAGTTCTGAAACGATTGATAAAGAGGACCCAGCTCTGCCAAATTTTGAAATATACTGTAAAACCATAGTAAATAAAATACGGTGTTGCTACTTATACAGACTAATCTATGAATATAGTCCAAAGTGGATCCAGAAATAGTGTGGAGATTCCTTAAAAAATTAAAAATAGAGCTACCATATGACCCTGCAATTGCACTACTGGGTATTTACCCCAAAGATACAGATATAGTGAAGAGAAGGGCCATATGTACCCCAATGGCCACAATCGCCAAACTGTGGAAAGAGCCAAGGTGCCCTTCAACAGATGAATGGATAAAGAAGATATGGTCCATATATACAATGGAATATTATGCCTCCATCAGAAAGGATGAATACCCAACTTTTGTAGCAACATGGACTGGATTGGAGGAGATTATGCTGAGTGAAATAAGCCAAGCAGAGAAAGTCAAGTATCATATGGTTTCACTTACTTGTGGAGCATAAGGAGTAACATGGAGGACAGTAGGAGAAGGAAAGGAAATGTGAACTGGGGTAAATTAGAGAGGGAGATTAGGGCACGAGAGACTTTGGACTCTAAGAAACAAACTGAGGGTCTTGGAAGGGAGGGGGTGGGAGAATGGGGGAGCCTGGTCGTGGGAATTGAGGGCACAAATTGCATGGAGCACTGGGTGTGGGGCATAAACAATGAATCTTGGAACACTGAAAAAATAAATTAAAAAAAAGAAAAAACATAAAATGAAAAAAATTTCTAGAGATGTTTTGGAGTGGATTTGTCTCTGGAAAGAATTTATGTTGTTGAAAAAGAGACTCAACATAATTTTTTTTTTAATTTCTTTGTTGAAAATTTTAAAACAAATCTCTTCTAATATTCAAAAACTCTTTAAATACAGGCTTTGAGGGATGCTTGGTGGCTCAGTTGGTTAAGCCCAATACAGATTGGGCTCAGGTCATGATACCAAGGTCTTGGGATCGAGTCCTGGATCAGGCTACTTGCTCAGCAGGGTACTTGCTTCTCTCGCTGCCTGCTGCTCCCTTCTGCTTGTGCTCTCTCTGTTTCTCTCTCTCTCTCTCTCTCTCTCTCTCTCTCTCTGACAAATAAATAAATAAAATCTTTAAAATAAATAAATAAATACAGCTTTATTATATATAAAAGTAATCCATTCTCTGAAAAAAAGCAAATAAAATATATTTTATTATTTACATATGATTATTTTATTCATAGCCCCACTTTATTCTCTGCCAAATAAAATATTACATATATATATACATAATGTAACTAAGATTTAATCATTTAATTTTATACCTGTGTGACTATGAAAAACCACATATATCAATAAGTGGTTTCCATCTTAAAGCACAGTGATAACTTGTTCGTTATGCCCCTTTAGTGAATCTATGTTTGAGCATTGGTTATTTCAAGCAGATCTCTTTAAAAAGTTATGGGAATATCAATGTAGAAGATAATTAAATGTGTACAGAACCTATTAATGTGTATAATTAAGATAGAACATCACTGGAGTTTATTATGAAATTATAATATCTTGTAATCATCCTGAAAGGGACTACTTGTCATGTCCTATTACTTAATTATGGCCAAATAGTTCATATAATTTGAAGTCACAGTGATTAAAACAATTAGTATAGAGTTAGGCCAAGTTATAAAAGTTGTAATAAAAATATGAACAAATCGAAATGTGAGCATAAGAACTAGATCTTAACATGCAACATTTCTTTAGAAATGGACTAAATTTATTCTATTGCACTGTTCTCAATTAGCAAGAAATGGCAGTGCTCCATCCCAATTAGTAGTTGTTAGTGCAAAATATCTGAAAATGCTGTTATGTACTTTAGAACCATTAAATCTAAATGGAAACTTATGAGAGGAAACATGTCAATAAATGTATAAATAATGTCTCTTACTGGTTATGTAATCAATCTCTCTATGCCTCAGGGTCCTAATGTGAAAGTGCTGATAATCCTTAAAAGGTTTTATCATGAAGGTAAACTAGATAGATAGATAGATAGATAGATAGATAGATAGATAGATAGATAGATACAGTCATACATATATGATCATATATATGATTTAATAAACTGAGTATAAACTATTGTTATTGCTGTTAATATTACTGCTACTACATACTATTACTATTATTACTGATTAACCTGCTTCCTTTTTAAAAGAAATTTTTGTTTAAATTCTAGTTAGTTAACAAAAAGTGTAATATTAGTTTCAGGAATAGAATTTGGTGATTCATCACTTAACTATAACACCTAGTGCTCAATACAACAAGCACCCTTCTTATCCCTGTCACCTATTTAGCCCATCCCCCCCACCTTCCCTCTATTAACCCTCAGTTTGTTCTCTGTAGTTAAGAGTCTCATGGTTTGCATCCCCCCCCTCTTTTTTTCCCTTCCCCTATGCTCATCTCTTTTGTTTCTTTAATTCCACATGTGAGTGAAATCATACAGTATTTGTCTTTCTCTGACTGACTTATATCACTTAGAATAATACACTCTAGCTCCATCTATGTCATTGCAAAAGGCAAAATTGCATCTTATTGATGGATAATATTCCATTGTATATCATCTATCTATCTATCTATCTATCTATCTATCTATCTATCTATCATCTATCTATCATCTATCTATCATCTATTATCTATCTATCTATCATCTATCTGTCTATCTATCTATCTATCTATCTATCTATCTATCTATCTATCTATATCTAAATATCACATCTTCTTTATCCATTCATCAGTTGATGGACTCATTCCATAATTTGGCTATTATTGATGCTGCTATAAAATCAGGGTGCATGTGCCCCTTTGAATCACTATTTTGGTATCCTTTGAGTAAATATTTAGTAGTATAATTGCTGAGGCATAGGGCAGTTCTATTTTTAACTTTTTGAGGAAACTCTATCCTGTTTTCCAAAGTAGCTGCACCAGTTTGCATTCCCACGAAGAATATAAAAAGGGTTCCCCTTGATCTGCATCCTTGTCAACATGTTTTGTTTCCTGTGTTGTTAATTTTAGCCATTCTGAAAATGTGAGGTCATATTTCATTGTGGTTTTTATTTGTATTTCCCTGATGATGAGTCATTTGAGCATCTTTTCATGTGTCTATTAGCCATCTGGATGTCTTCTTGCAAAATGTCTAATCATGTCTTCTGCCTTTTCTTAACTGGATTATTTAGTTTTTAGGTGTTGAGTTTGAGAAGTTCTTCATAGATTTTAGATATCAACCCTTTATCAGATACATCATTTGCAAATATTTTCTTTCATTCCATTTGTTGCCTTTAGTTTTATTTTTTGTTTCTTTCACTGTGCAGAAGTTTTATCTTGATGAAGTTCCAATAGTTCATTTTTGCTTTTGTTTCCTTTGCCTCTGCTGACATGTGAAGTAAGAAGTTGCTCTGGCTGAGGTGAAAGAGGTTGCTGCCTGTGTTCTCTTCTACAGTTTCGATAGATTCCTCTCTCACACTGAGGTCTTACATCCATTTTGAATTTATTTTTGTGTATAGTATAAAAAGTGGTCCAGTTTCATTCTTACGCATATTGCTTTCCAGTTTTCCCAACACCATTTGTTGAAGACACTATCATTTTCCATTGGATATTCTATCCTGCTTTGGCAAAGATTACTGGACTATAGAGTTGTGGGTCCATTTCTGGGTTTTCTCTTTTGGTCCTTTGATCTATGTATCTTTTTTGGTGCCTGTACCGTACTGTCTTGATGATTACAGATTTTCAATACAGCTTGAAGTGCAAAATTGTGATGCCTCTAGCTTTGGTTTTATTTTATGAGATTGCTTTAGATGGTTGGGGTCTTTTGTAGTTCCATACAAATTTTGAGATTGTGCTAGCTCTGTGAAAGATACTGGTTGTGTTTTTATAGGGATTGAATTAAATGTGTAGATTGCTTTGGGTACTGTAGACATTTTAATAATATTTTTTCTTCCAATCCATGAGCATGGTATGTTTTTCCATTTCTTAGTGTCTTCTTTAATTTCTTTCAGAAGTGTTCTATAGTTTTCAGAGTACAGATTTTTACCTCTTCAGTTAGATTTATTCCTAGGTATCTTATGGCTTCTGGTGCGATTATAAACAGGATCTATTCCTTGATTTCTGTTTCTGCTGCTTCATTATTGGTGTGTAGAAATGAAACAGATTTCTTTACATTGACTTTGTATCCTATGACTTTGTTGGATTTATGCATCAGTTCTGTAATTTTTTGGTGAAAAACTTCAGGTTTTCTACATAGATCATCATGTTATCTGCGAATAGTGGAAGCTTAACTTCTTCCTTGCTGATTTGGATGCCTTTTATTTCCTTTTGTTGTCTGATTGCTGAGGCTAGGACTTCCAGTACTATATTAAATAACAATGGTGGAGTGGATATCCTTGATATCTGTGTCTCGTTCCTGACTGTAGAGAAAAAAACTCTCAGTTTTTTTTTTCCCACTAAGGATGATATTAGCTGTGGGTCTCTCATATTTGGCCTTTATGATGTTGAGGTACGTTCCCTCTATCCCTGCTTTGTTGAGGGCTTTTATCAAGAATGGATGTTGTATTTTGTCAAATGCTCTTGAGAGAATCATATAGTTCTTACCCTTTCTTTTATTAAACTGGTGTATCATTTTGATTGATTTGCAAATACTGACCACCCCTGCAGCCCAGGAATAAATTCCACTCGATTGTTGTGAATAATCTATTTTGTAAGTATGTTGTTGAGAATTTTTGTATCCATGTTCATCAGGGATATTGGTCTCAATTCTCCTTTTTAGTGGGGTTTTTGTCTGGCTTTGGAATAAAGAAAGTGCTGTCCTAATAGAATGAGTTTGGAAGTTTTCCTTCCATTTATATTTTTGGCATCAATTTGAGAAGAAAACATATTAACTCTTCTTTAAATGTCTCATGGAATCCCTCTGGAAACCATCTGGTCTTTTTGTTTCTTGGGAGATTTTTTTATTGGTGGTTCAATTTCTTTGCTGGTTATGGGTCTATTCAAATTTTCCATTTCTTCCTGTTTCACTTTTAGTAGTTTGTATGTTTCTAGGAATTTATCCATTTCTTCTAGATTGCCCAGGTTGTTGGCATATAATTTTTCATAATATTTTCTTACAATTGTTTGTATTTCTGTAGTATTGGTTGTACTCTTTCTTCTTTCATTTATGATTTTATTTACTTAGGTCCTTTCTCTTCTTTTTGATAAGTCTGGCTAGGGTTTTATCATTTTATTAATTCATACCAAGAACTGATCTATACTTTTATGTTTGTTTGTTTGTTTCTATATTATTTATTTCTGTGCTAATATTTATTATTTCCTTTCTCCTGATAGCTTTTGGCTTTATTTGCTGTTGCTTTTCTAGCTCCCTTAGGTGTAAGGTTGTATATTTGAGACTTTCTTGCTTCTTGTGGTAGACCTGTATTGATACATACATTCCCTCCTATGACTGCCTCTACTGCATCCCAAAATTTTTAGACCATTGTGTTTTCATTTTTGTTTACTTCCATATATATTTTTTATTCCTTCTTTAATTTTTTGGTTAATTTACTCATCCTTTAGTAAGATTTTTTTTTTTATCTCCATGTATTTGTGGTCTTTTTAAATTTTATCTTATGGCTGACTTCAAGTTTCATAGTGTTGTGGTTTGAAAATATACTTATGATCCCAGGCTGTTTTGTACTTGAGGGCTGATTTGTGACCCAGTATGTGATGTGTTTTGGAGAATGTTCCATGTAAACTCAAAAAGAATGTGTATTCTGCTGCTTTAGGATGAAACGTTCTGAATATATCTATTAAGTCCATTTGTTCCTATGTGTCATTCAAAGCCATTGTTTCCTTGTTGGTTTTCTCTTTAGATGATCTGTCCATTCTTATAAGTATAGTGTTAAAGTCCCTACTATTATTGTATCATTACTGAGTTTCTTTATGTTTGCTATTGACAGATTTATATATTTGGGTGCTCCCAAGTTGGGCACATAAATATTGTAATTATTGGATCTTTTTATTGGATAGACCCTTTAATTATGATATAGTGACCTTCTTCATCTCTTGTTACAGTGTTTGGTTTAAAACCTAGTGTGTCTGATCCAGGTGTGGCTACTTTGGCTTTCTTTGGATGTCTATTAGCATGATAAATTGTTCTCCATCCCACCACTTTCAATCTGCAGGTGTCTTTAGGTATAAAATGAGTTTCTTGTAAGCAGTGTATAGTATCTTGTTTTTTTAATCCATTCTGATACCCTATGTCTTTTTTTTTTGTTACTTAAATTTTTTTTCCAGTGTTCCAAGATTCATTCCCCATTCCCCACACCCAGTGCTCTATGCAATAGGTGCCCTAGGTACCCACCAACCCTATGTCTTTTGATTGAAGCATTTAGTCCATTTACATTCAGAATAATTATTGATAGATAAGAGTTCAGTGCCATTGTATTACCTGTAAAGTCACTGTTTCTGGAGATTTTCTCTGTTCCTTTCTAGTCTTGTTGGTTTTGGTCCTTATGATGGCTCTTTCAAGTTCTATTTCAGGCATATTACTTATATCTGTTTTGATTGACCTCTTCTTGATCTTTCTTTTGGGGTGAATTTCTCTATTTTGTCATTTTGTGTAGAAAAGAGGAAATACTGCTATATTTTCTGTTCCTGACGATAATGGCTATCCTAAGAAAAGGTCCTATACTGCCCAAGTGCCTCAGGAAGTGTTTCAGAATATACACTCTGTTGTTGTATTTTGGCTGCTCTTCCCCCCAGGTCAGGTCTCTGCAGAGTTTCTCCTTGACTACAGTGGGGAGTGTTTGGACCTTGTCCAGTGTGTGGCATTTTAACTAAGTATATTTTGGTCCTGCTTATTAAAATAAGCCCAATCATGTTACCACTAGAGCTCACGCTTTGCAGTACTCTATGATCAGTAGACTTGGTGTGTGTGAGTGGTTTGTACAGGTCTTCTAGGGACAGGGCCTGCTGTGCTGGTTCTCAGGAGGACTTGCCCTAGTAAAGATGCACCTGCAGGGGCAGGAGGGTAGGGCTTGGTATAAGTGGCTCCATCCTCCACTCCACTGAGTCTGTCCCTCCTGATGGACAGGGAAAAGTGGCATCACCCCACTCTCTCATCACTGGAGCTGGAATTTTGTGCCTGGCACTGTTCAGGAATCCCTCACAGAAGAGCACACAATCGCCCCTCTTGTGTCTCCAGTTTCTGTCAGATCTTTGCTTTTATCCTGTGTCCCCCACAGCACACAGTATTCCTATGTTTAATCCGAGGCAAGTGGCTGGGTTTCCAAACTCCAATCTTTAGCCACCCAGTGTGGCACAGACCTGCACTGATCTTCTGAGGGATGCTCTTACTGTGCTGTGGCCACTGCCAGTTTGTCCCAGAAAAGCAGCCACATGACCACACAGGGGCTTGAAGTTTATGGTAAAGCACAACAAAAAGCTGAAAGCAAGGTTTGCTGCCCTCAACATGTGTCTCTGCTCCTATGTTAATGAATGTAGTGAATGTAGTAGCACTGTGGTGGCTACCAGCTCTTTTGTCTTCTGAGAGGCCATGCCACCTCTTCCAAATGCACTGCAAGAAGGAGAACTGTCTCTCCTGTGTGACACAGGGGATCTTCACACTGTCCACTCCTGGGACTCTGCCCTACTTCTCCACAGGAGCACTGATGTGCCCACCAAGCTCTACCCAGTGATGGTGTGGACTTCTAAAACCAGACTTTGAGCTCAGCTGCTTGTAAACACTCAAGATAATCAGCCACTTTAGTTTTTCCAGTAAATAGTTTTAAAGAAGTATTTTTCTTGTGCAATCTAATGTGCACTTTTCTTTCTTTCTCCTTTCTCTGAGATCAAAGCTTCCTCCCTTCCAAGGCACCCACAAGTCTTTTCTTCCCTGAATCACATCTCTGCACTTCCTATCTTCCAGGACATTGCTTCTTTTCTTCCTCTTGTGAGGCAATGTGTTCTCTCAGCATTCTACTGGTTTCCTGGGTGTTTGGAATGATTCTATGTTTATTTAGCTGTGTTGGAGGGATGAGGCAAGCTTTGGGTACCCCTATTGCTCTGTCACCTCAATTTTCTCCTCTTGCTTCTTTCTTTTACACATTTTATTTAGCTATATGTTTAGAACTCAGAAAATGACATTGTATTGCCTTACTGATTTAATGCATCAAGAATGCTGTCTTTTGCTTTATAAGTGTAATGACTAATGGAATACAGGACTTGACTGATCCTTGATGTTGAGGATGATGTGTGAACTAAATGATTACTAAAATAATTTTTCTTCATTTATGTCATTGTCTACTTGAAGAGGAGTGCTCAGGGTGAAGACTCATGCTTAAGCTAACACATTATGTTTAAAATTTATCTTATTTTCAGAGACTTACAGAATTGAAATTGAGATTGAGATTCTATAAATTTCAACAATTTCCTCTCTCTCCTGCATCATCAACATTCCTGCTCCACTGGTAATTTTGACAAGGGTGGTCTTTGTAGAATGGCAGGGATAAAGCTATGAATGGAATAGGTTCAAGACAGAAAGGGAAACGAGATGAATATGAGCATTATCTTGGGAAAACTCCTTTAACATAAAGGAGAGAAATGGTAGGTAGAGATATTTATAGAGTGAACAGAAAAGTTTTATTTGTTTGTCTATTTTCTAATATGTTTATCTTCACTGTAAGCCTAGAAGAGACAAATTCATTCAGTATGTACGACTTTTCTAAAAGGGTCTGTTGATCAGAGTAGTCCATAAAAATAAGAAAGAAGGTAGGATTAAAGGCCCAGCTTTTTCCTACTTCTCACCTGTCAAAATATGCCCCAAGACTTTCTCATTCACCCAGCATCTAAGGATTAGCCCAACTCTTCCCTTGGGTTATTGCTCAGGAAATCAGATCCACATTCTGAGATGTGAAGTTTCATCCAAGACAGAGAAGTGGCAAATTGGAGGTAGAATGTTAGTAAGAAGGAAAGGTTAAAGGAGTCTCAAAAGTTGCAAATATATAGATATGACCCTAACAGTCCCTCACACTCAGCAGGTCTCATTCTGCTTCTCTGTATTATTTTTCTCCTCAGCACATATTGATCTGTTTGTTGTTTATTAACCCCTCTTAGAATGTGAGCTCTGGGAGCACCTGGATGGTGCAGTTAAGTGTCTGACTCTTGGTCTCCAATCAGGCCCTAATCTCAGAGTCATGAGATTAAGCCCTGCCTTGCACTCCATGCCCATGTGGAGTATGCTTGGGTTTCTCTCTCCCTCTCCCTCTGCCCCTCCCCTCTGCTCCCTCTCTAAAATAAATAAATAATCCTAAAAAGGAAAAAAGAATATGATCTCTACCAGCCAGCCATGGGGGTCCATGGTATTATTTGTTTTTGTTTTACACGACCGCATATCCAGTTCCTCCTGTACATTAGCTGCTCAGGAAATATTTGTTGAAAGAATGAAGCACCTTGGAGATTTCACCTGAACTTAACCATATGGAAAATGATGTATCAAAACATCAAAACATATGCAGATGAACTATAGTAAAGCAAGACCAACAATATTAGAGAACCAACTAAAAACAACCCTCACCCTGCTTCAGATCTTCAAGTCTAACACCTACTCACCTATTCTGACAATGTTCAGGATTTGCACATCTTAAGTCCATGGCAAAGAAAAAAGATGAAAAAAACAGATTATTCTCTTTCGGTTTTGGTCTGAAAAATCTGAAAGTTATCTTGAGTATATCTCATATTTGGGGACTTACAGAAACAGAGGCGAACTTCACTTTAGTAAGTCTTGAAATATCAAATGAATGCTTAACATGCATTCAAATGTGACAGAAGCAATTCTTATTGAAACAGTATCTGAAATTAAAAAAAAAAATTCCTCTGGTTTTTGCCCAGATGAATTGAGTCAGAACTGAAAATTCATGTGTGCTTCCTGGATATGTCTTGACTTTGAGTTTTAACTCTAAAGATGTTTGTTACTGTATGTTTGAGATAGGCATAGTATGAAATATCTACTCATTTTGGCTTAAGGCTGCACATTAGACAAGAGGATTATATTTAGCAATATGCAGTGGTAACAGGAACTATGGGAATTCTTCCAAATTGATTATTTTCATAGGCCTCTGCATCCCAACTAGGAAACCAATGGGAAAATATATTTGTTTTAATGAGAACATGCTTTCCTATAGTGAATTTTTATAGCACAGAAATGGAGATGTCATTGCTAACAGGGGAAAAAAAAAGACCTCCGAGGTCTCAGCTCATCCAGCTCTCTTGATTTGAGATGCCATTAACCACTAAATTAATGCAAATCTAACTTAATGAAATGTTTCTCGTACTGTGATCATAAAATATCCCTGCAAAATACCACTCTGCACTTAATAAATATGAGAGCCAAACCAGAATACCCCACATATTGATTTTCTAAAAAATATGAATATTTCCCACAGGCTTCTCAAACACTCAGAAGATCAACACAAGCCTCAAAGGTCAGTCTAATTATAAGATGAATTTGGATTGATTTAACATCATCTCTGTCAGATGGATAGCAACAAATTCAATGATGTTAAGTTTGGTTACAGTGAGACCATATGTCAGGATGCCAGATAAAAGCTCTGTCAGAAACAGTGTTTACCACATGGCACTCATTATGGAGCCCTCACTGAAGTAAAAGTTTTTGTCCACTCCTTTTGACAGGTTTCTGTGGGTATATACAAAACCAATGACACCTAATGTGTGCTTCATACACCAGTGAAGCACTGACATTTAGAGTAAGCATTTAGAAAGTTTCATAGTGATTTGACCTTGTTATATCATCTAAATATATACTTTTTTCTACTAATTATTTTTTAGCATTTATAAAAGTTTTGGAATGGACTGGACTGGAGACTAAAAAGTGATAATACCTCTTAATCAAAGTATTTTAGGGTTTATATTTGTTCTAGGAGTAAATGGGAAAGTACTCACTGAGTGTAAGCCAGAGATGGTTTGCCTAAAATGTGATGTGGGATATGAGGGAGGAGAATGGAAAAATCTAATCTCACCCCCAAAAACATTATTTGGAATTAGATGCATAAAACTCATAAGATCAAACCAAACGACAAAAGACAATAACGTTTGAAGGATAGGATATTGGAAGTTAGAGTACTTCTGATTTTACAAATGCTTTCTTTGTGTGGATGTTTGAAATCAAAAGAGTAGGAAGTAGTGTACATTGGGTACAATAAAGAAAAACATTATCATAGAGTTCAATAATATAAATATTCTCAGAATATAGAAACTATGTCACCTTCTCAGAGTGTAATGAATGATATTAGCCAGATGTTCAATTCACCAATGCATAAAAACTGAGTAGATTTGGGATCTGAAGCACTAACAGAGTGTTTTGGGCATATTAAAAAGTATTTTAAATGAAAAGAAAATCTAACAAAATTAATTATAATCCCCATAGCAAGGATGATTTGCATATAGTATAAAAGGGAATTTTAAATATTCAGCTGTAAACTGTATTAGATGACTATGATAAAAAGGAAATACTGGATCTGACAGTATTTCTCTTTGTCCACCATGTAAAACTCCTTTTATTCCAATCAGATCAAATGCTACCCTCTATGAGAAACCTTCCTGCAGTGTCTTAGGCAGACTAATATACCTCCACTTTATCAGTTATCTTATCTCATATATATGTATGGAGATGTCATTGCTAACAGGGGAAAAAGATATAATATATATATTATTTTATATATATATATATATATTTTTTTTATCCAGGCTGTAATCTCATTGCAGGTGGCAGATTTTTTTCTTTTTTATCTTCATAGTTCTATTTCTACAATCTGGGGATTTCCTTGAAGTTGGAAGGAAACTTCCTTGAAGTTGGAAGGAAACCTGTTACATAATAAAAAAGGTCATTCTGAGTTTTGTAGAGCAGGAGTGGTACTTGGGCTTGGATAAATGGCAATAATATTAATGATGACTATGAGAGATAATATATTTGTCATTTATGATATGCAATTGTCATTGACATTGTTCTAAAAAATTATTGGTATCAATTCATTTAATCTTCCCATTTGTGACCAACAGAAACTCAACTATATTTTAAACAAAAGAGAATATTATTCCTCTTATATAAAAAAGCCAGAGATGAAATTCTATAATAGAAAAGTAGTGAAATGAAGAGGTTTAGTCAGTCCCTCCACAGATAACAGATGAGGTCTTGAGAAATATATATTGTTAAAACCAGCTATATGAAGACATAAGAAAGTATTTGAAAGCATACAGAAGCCAGAACAGTTTACTTCTGAAACATTTCATCTAGAAAGGATATATAATGCAAGTTTGCAGCTTTCTTGTCCCAGGGAAATCCTTAGCACTCATGGCTACAGTGGACAAAACCTAAAGACTTATTTACTCCACTTGAGGAAGCAGAAATGAATTTTAAGCCTGAAAAAACAGGTGGAAAGTTAAGAGAGATATCTTCATGTAGGAGAGCTCCAGAAGAGCTGAGACTCAAAAACTGAAAATCCTCCACCCAAATGCCTGAATGACTGCTCAACTACTCATACACAAGAAAGACTGTTGGGAATTGGGTAAAGGCAAATGAAAAACAAAACAAAACAAGGGCGCCTGGGTGGCTCAGTCATTAAGCTCAGGTCAGGATCCTGGAGTCCTGGGATCAAGCCCCACATCAAGCTCCCTACCCAGCGGGAAGCCTGTTTCTCCCTCTCTCACTCCCCCTGCTGGTGTCCCCTCTCTAGCTGTGTTTCTTTCTGTCAAATAAATAAATAAAATCTTAAAAAAAAAAAAAAAGACTTCCTTAAAAACAAAACAAAACAAAATAAAAAAACCCAAAGAAACAGAAAAGATCAGAAAGGATATGAATTTAAATTAGTGAATTTGTTACTGTTTTTCCTTCTTATTTTCTTTTCTTTTAACATTGCATTCCCCAGCTATTTCCAAGTTGGTTAAAATAAAGTTGATGAAATCTTATTTTCTGGAGGTATAGGAAGAAAAATGCAAAGGCTGAGAGATGCAGAAAAATTAGAGCAGATTTCCAAGAAGTAAGAAAATCAGACATGGTGAAACCTGAAATATGAGTGTATAATCTGCCCAAATCCTTGGTGGACCTCAAATTATGCAAGCCTAAGGGAGATCACAAAGGATCCAGGATAAATAAAATAAAATAAACCAGCAACTGAAACTAGAAGATTTGAGTAGAGATATCAGCTACTGTACACTTTGTGGGAGAGAATTTCTACTTTGATCCTATGCAAATTAATTGCTACTATAACAACATTAATATTAACAGTCAAAAAGCCAACTATCTTTAAAGAACACAGCAGGATCCAGTCACTATATTACCTGAAATATGCAGTTTGCAACCAAAAATTACTAGATATACCAAAAATACCAAACCAAAACAAAACCACCCAAGAAAATGTGATGCCTATTAAAAATAAGTAAAAATAGCTCGAAGGCAACTACTATATGATGTTTGAATAATTTTTAAAATGGCTCCAATAAAGAAACAGATAGGAAATCACAACAAAGAAATTGAAGCTTTCTTTAAAATAGAAATTTGAAATGTGAATAAAAACTTTTAGAATGATCTTAGCAGCAGACTGGAGTTGTTAGAAATAGTACGAAGTTAGAGGAATACAAATTATTTAGTCCAAAGAATAGAGATAAAAATATTGGCAAAAAGTACACAGAGTCACAGAAATCTGAAGTGTAATACCAAGCAATGTAACACACATGTAATTGGAGTCCTAGTAAGAAAGAAAAAAGGGGGCAGGAAAAAACATGTAGAAATAATAGGTGGAAATTTGCCAAATAAGATTGAAAACATTAACTTATAGAAACCAGAAATTCAATCGATCCTTAGCAATACCACCATAAAGCAAAACCTTCCTGAGGTACCTGGGTGGTTCAGTTGGTTAAGAGTCTACCTTCTGCTCAGGTCACGATCTCAGGGTCCTGGGACTGAGTCTCACAATGGGCTCTCTGCTCAGCAGGAAGTCTGCTTCTGCCTCTCATTCTTCCTCTTTACTCTCCCTCTCACTCAAATAAATAAATAAAATCTTTAAAAAGAAAAAAAAAAGCAAATATTCCTAAGTACATAAGACTTAAACTCCTGAAAAGCAAAGATAGCAAGAAATTCTTGAAAACAGATAAAAGAAAGCATTTTTATCACAGAGGATGATGTTTGATAAATGACTTTTCTTCAGAATCAGTGAAGGCCAATGATATGATAACATATCTAAAGAAGTGGTGATGGAGAGAAAGTCTATCAATGAAAAATTCTATATTCAGTGGAACTATCCTTCAAAATGAAGACTTTTTTTTTAAAGACATTTTCAGATAAACAGAAATAGAGAAAAAGTATTGTAGATAGCCCTATGAAGTCCTAAAGAACAGGTTCAAAGGAACTGGGAACAGATCGTGACTCATATTTCCAAGGAAGGAATGAGAAATACTAGAAACAACAAATGTGTGAGCAAAAATAAAAAGGTATATCTAAGAAAACAGATTGGTAGTTCCTCAAGAAGTTAGAGAATTAACATATCACCTCAAATTCTACGTCTAGTTATATACCCCAAGGAACTGAAAACAGGTATTCAAATAAATATACATACATACCTGTTCATGGTAGCACTACTTGCAGTAGCCAAAAGTGAAAACAATCCATATGTCTGTCAATGACTAAATGGGTAAACAAATTGTGGTATATACTTACAATGGGATATTATGCATCCATAAAGTGAAATGGAGTACAGATACACCCCACAATGTGAATGAATCTCAAAAAGTATTTTGCTAGGTGAAAGAAGGTCAGGCAAAATCAGCTCCACTCACTGTATGAATCTATTTATGAAATATCCAGAATAAGTTCACCCATAGAAACAGAAGACAGATTAGTGATTGTCAGCATCTTTCATGGGTAGGGAAATGAGAACAACTGCTTAGTGGGTAGGGGATTTCCTTATGGTGTGATAAAAATGTTTGGAATAGAGTTGGTGGCTGTTCATACTATAAATGTACTAAATTCCACTAAGTTGCTCATTTAAAAATAATCTTACGTTATATGAATTTTACTTCAATAAAACATTATAAAAGTCTATATTAATTGTTTTTTATTATACATTACTTTCCTTAACATACTGATTAGAGTACATAAGGAAAAAAACATATCACACGATATTGTTAGGTTTATAACATAGATAGCTATATTACGTATAACAATATTAGTGCTAAACATGGGAATAAATGGAGGTTTTCTATGTTTTATCTGAAAAAATCCATAATAATTCTCAGTAACTTATAACAAATGAAAGATATTTATTTATCCCCAAATATTTTCATATCAGAATTTTTTTATAATCTTAAATACTATTGAGAAACTGAAAAAGCTTTGTTCATGAGGCTTAAATATACCAAATTTAGCCTAGTAAAAATTAAAAACATACTTATCAATTAATTTCAAAATAGCAGTAATAAACATTAATTGCAAAACACATGTTACAAATGAGAACTAAAGTTTCTAGAACAGATTATAGTAATCAGAAGAGTGATCTTGTTTGACATTTTCCTTATTTTGTTAATAAAGGTCCCTTGATTTTCAGATATGGTTATATATTCAATCTCTTACAATAAAATAGACTGTTTGAACTGTATGAAGAAAATGTTATTTCAAGTGAGTAGTTAGAAAATGATGACTATTTTATCAGTCTTTTAATGTAATTTCTAATGTTCTTTTTTGATTCAAATCCCAAACTCCACTAGTGGCAGTGGCTTAAAGAGTCATTGCATTGTCAAATCTGAAACCATATAATGAACTTTTCAAAATCCATTGGTCTATTTTGCACTTTGAATATTTTAACATATACATGCTTTGTAACATCATGTATTGGTGATTTGGAATATATTGTGTCAGTGAGTGATGTAAAATTCTTGAATATTAACACATTTTATTATATGACATAAAAAACAAAATTTATTAATACAACCACTGGTTTCATCAGGAAAAACTTGAAATAATGGTATGTTGTTAAGCTCATCATAGCAGGTATAAGTTTTCTGAAACTCAATTTCATTTGGAAACTCAATGTTGACCTTAGGAACAAATATTATCAGTTATTTTTCTTGAAATGACAGGCTTAATTTATTCATTTTCAAGAAAATATTTGCCAATGTCTATATCTGAATAGTAACAATAAAAATAAACCAATATTTTCAATGAATACAGACACAAAAATTCTTACTGAAATACTAACAAATTGGGTTCAAAAATATATAAGATGGATAATAAATTATGACAAATTGGGGTTTATCCCAGGAATAAAACATTATTTAGCATAAAAAAGATCAGCTGATACAACCTATCACATTTAGAGAATTTTTTTAACTAAGATCAGAAGATGCAATGTTCTTTTCCATCACTTCTATTCAAATTATTATACAAGAGATTCAGGCCAGGGCAATAAAGGAAGAAAAAAAGAAACAAATACATATTGTAAAGGAAGAAGCTAAACTATATTCAGTTGTAGATGATATGAACTTATACCTAGAAAATATTAAGTAATCTACAAGAAAAAGTACAAGAACGAATAACCAAGTTTAGCAAAGTCACAGCATATAAAGTTAATATACAAAAATAATTCTGTCAATTTATTAACATTAAACAGCTGTAACAGGAAATAAAAATACATTTCCATGTACAGTAGTGTTCTGAAATATGAAATATGGGAATATATTTAACAAAGTATGCATAATATTATATATTGAACACTGTAAAATATTGCTAAAATAAAGGAAATTGAAAGACATACCATTCTTCTGAAATCAGAGTCAGAATATTATTAAGATATTATTTTTTCCAAATTGATATTTGGCTGTTTAGTTTTAATGATAATCAAAATAATCGTGAGCATTTTTGAGGAAAGTCACAAGAGAACTCAATTTATATGAAAATACAAATGAACTGGAATAAGAAAGCAATGATGAAAGCAAAGAACAAATCTGGAGCATTAACAATACCAGATTTCAGCACTTACCTTAAAGTTACAGTAATGAAAATGCAATATTTGTGAAAGAATATTATTTATAGATCAATGGAACAGAATAGAGTTCAGAAATAAACTGTGATTCACTAATTGTTTTTATCAACTAATTTTTAACTAAGGAGTTGGTCATTCAATGAGGGGAATTAAAGTCTTTTCAATAAATATTGTTGAAACTACTAGATACTGGCTTGGAAGAAATACAAATATTGACATCTCACACAATCTACAAGTCTTCAAAAGAATCATAGGCATAAATGTAAAAACTAAAACTATAAATATTCTAAAAATAAATATAGAAGAAAAGCTTTGTAAACTTGAGGTCTGTAAAGCTTTCTTACATAGGACAGAAAAAGCACTGAAAGGATGCTGTAATGGCCCCCACCCTCTAAAATGTCAGAGCAGACACTCGTCCTGTTATCTAAGCCCAGCAACCGGCAGGCAGTTACTCAGCCCCCTCAAGCCCTGCGGAAAACAAAAAATTCCTTAAGACTGTACACATGCAACTCGTCACGTATTCCTGCTAACCCAAATTAGGACATATGTTCCCCTACAAAGGTGGTCAGGGAAACGATTGGCTGCCTGCGTGCAGACCATGGCTGTAGTGTCTTAAACTAATTGGCTAACAAGGTGCAGGCTTTGCTGTAACAGACAATGTAGTTCTATATAAGGTCACCCCCGAAAAAACTCGGGGCTCTCAGCCGCTGACTGGTTTGGGGTCAGGCTGTGAGTCCCAGCATGCTCGAATAAACCCTTTGCTTTTGCATGGAACTGGTCTCTCAGAGTCTTCCTTGACAGGTGTGGCGTTCCAAGGCTCCCAACTGACTGCCCTCTTGGGCGGTCGACTCTTACAGCACAATCCTTACTCCGCTCTTGAAAGACATAGTTAAAAATATAGTTATAGACTGGGAGAAGACAATTGTGTTACATAGATGTGACAAGGAACTTTTATAAAAGGTAAGTTACTCTTATAATTCAATAAGAAGGCAACTTAAAAATGGGCAAAAGAGTGGAACAGTCACTTTACCAAAAATCTATGGATGGCCATTAAATACATAAAAGATGTCACCACTGTTAATCATTAGGGAAATGCAAATGAAAGCCACAATGAGAAAAGAAGAGCATAACTAAACTGTAGTAACAATGAGATTTCATTATAATGGCAAAAGAGAAGACTAACCATTCCAAATGTTGGTAAGGATATAGAACAACTAGAACTTTCAAACATTGCTGAAAGAAATGTAAAATAATAAAACCACATTGGAAAACAACTGGACAGTTTAACAACAACAGAAAGTTAAGAATACACTGAGCATATTTATACAGGAAATATTTATACCTATTTATACAGGAAAATCAAAATGTAGGTCTGCTCAAAGACCTATACTCAGAATGTTCATAGGAGTTTTTATTCACAATAGGCAAAACCCAGACATAACCATTCATCAACAGAGGAATAGATAACTAAGTTGTAGTATATCCAGATAATGAAAGACTCTCCAGGACTAAAAGAGGCATACTACTGATGTATGAAATGCCACTATGCTGAATGAAAGAAACCAGGCACAAAAGACTACAAAGTCTATTATTCTCTTTCACAAAATCCCAGAAAATAAACAGTAATCTTTCTTGACAGAAAGCAAATTTGTGTGTGCTGTGGGAGGAAGTTTGTGGGGAGAATGTGTGGGATTGACTGCAAAATCACTTGTCAAAACTTATCAAACTCTGTGCTTAAAATGAGTGCGATTTATTGTATATAAGTCCTACCTAAAGAAAGGCTTATATTTCTTTAAGGGAAAAAAGTATAATAAAAAATGAAAACAGAAATGTATAAAAATTATTCAAAAATAAAGCTAAATATAAGGAGATTGGGGCTAACCTAGTGTTGCCACTATCACTGGGGACCTATGTACCTTTACTCTTTTACTTCGCAATTCTCAACATGCTTCATTTTCATGAAATAAGAAGTTTCCTCAACCTTCAGTTGTCTCGTCTGTCTTCTAGTCAGCACAAAGGAAATGGCAGAGGAGGGCTTGTTATTTTCCCTCCCTGTACAGACTTGTCTTAAAATTCCCAGCATCATTTCTTCTATCCTATTGGGTAGCATATAATTACATGGTGACATTTGGAGATAGGAAGTGTAATGTTTACTCTGGATGACCATTTACTCAGCTGAAAATTTTAAGTTCATTGCTAGGGATGAGAGAAAAACTACATTGAAGGTACTAGAAGATCTCCCCATCACAGATTTATTCTTCAGACTTTCTACAGATAGATGTCATTTACCGATTTAGACTAAAGTAAGAGAAAATTCTGTGTGTATATCCTCCTTGCTACAAAATCCCACATTTTTTTCTATAAAGAAGTACTATTTAGCAAAAATGCATGGCATTTGTTAAATATCTTACATGTCTAGGCTACTGAATTTAAAGACAGGAATTGTATCATTCTCTTTTTTTTAATCATTGGGACTTGCCAATATTTAGACAATGGTCACTTAATGAATATTGTTGATGTTTTTCTGACCAAATGAAAATTTGAACTCATAAAGCTATGTACAGTTTTTATCCTACAAATGGCTACTATATACAGTCCTATCATAGCCACTTAATGGTCTTCCTTACTGCAGTTCTGATATGCAAGAAAGACCTACTGACAAACATTAGTTGACATGCTATGATGAAACAGTTCAGATAGAGGGGCACCTGGGTGGCTCAGTCAGTTAAGTGTCTGCCTTCAGCTCAGGTCCTGATCTCAGGGTCTTGGTATCAAGCCCCACATCAAGCTCCCTGCTCAGTGAGGTCTGCCTTTCCCTCTCCCTCTACCCTTCCCTATCCCTTGTTCTAAATAAATAAATAAACAAACAAACAAATAAATAAGTAAGTAAATAAATAAAATCTTGTTGGCAAAGTTCAGATATAGATTCTTCTTGGGTCAATAAAATAGGATTTTCTGATGTAAAGTTTAAGTAAGAAGTTCAGTGTAATCCGTATATACAGAAGGCAGCTTAGCAATATTCTCCAAAGCAGAGACAATGTCTCAGAATTTTACATTCAAAATCTTGCAGTTCTTACTGGTAATATCCAAAATAGCAATGGTTCCTTCAAAATTTTGAAGTGTGGCCAAGCTGGAGCAGTTCTACATGTGGACCGTTATGGATATATAGTGGGTATTATATATACGTTGGTTACATGTACCATCTGAAACTCAGTGTTAAATGTGTATGTATGCATATACACACACAGATGTACGTGTATAGATACACACACATATACACATATACTCACATACAATACAACAAAGAGTATAGTATAACAGGCAACAGTATACCAAAGAGTAGCACAGTTCCTATGGCCTTTGTCTTCCCCAGGATAATAGAACTTTAGACATAAAGATGTTCTTAAAAGTATTGCCGTAGAGTTAGAAGAATTATTTCTGGGTGTCTCTAGGCTAAAACACTCACTGATCAGCCACAGCATCTATATACCTTGTGATATTATTTTATTTCAATGTCGAAATTGTTTTAAAAGTCAGGAATTGTAAACTCATAGCTAAAGTGATATAATGACAACTCAAAGACTTGTATACACACACACACACACACACACACACACAGGGAGAAGTATCTGCATGATTGGCAATGAGAATTGTTAGAGGATAATGGATAAAGGCAGGAGAAGACACTATGGAGAGCAGAGTGAGCCATGAAAAGAGATATAGTTTAGGATTGGGAGGCATCTGAGTGTCATAGTGACCTTGCTTGCCATGTGCCATGAGTTATATATTATTTTATTCTATTTTTTTTCTTATTTTTTTATTTTTATTCTTTTTTTTTTCCTTTTTCATTCAGGAAAGTGAGAAAAGTTCTAGAATTCAAAAAATAGAAATGGGAAAGAAGTACATGTAATATAGTTCGAAATATTTTACAGTTTCCATATTTCAAAAGCAAATTTTTACAAAAAGATTATTTCTTACAGCTTGTCAAAACATTTTTTTGTCTGGGGCGCCTGGGTGGCTCAGTTGGTTAAGCAACTGCCTTCAGCCCAGGTCATGATCCCGGAGACCTGGGATCAAGTCCCACATCGGGCTCCCTGCTCGGTGGGAAGCCTGCTTCTCCCTCTCTCACTCCCCCTGCTTGTGTTCCCTCTCTGACTGTGTTTCTCTCTGTCAAATAAATAAAATCTTTAAAAAAAAACAAACCAACTATTTTTTTGTCTTAAAAGTCTGTAAACTTAGTTTTGGGGCAAAGCAGAGAAATGTATTTCTAGAGGAGAGGAAATTTGGAAATCTTTTCTTGTAAGTGAAAGACACTGAAGTGAAGTCCCTCTATATAGCACATATTGTGTAAGGAAGGTCCTTACAATCCCAAGGAAACCTCGAGGTCCTTGTCCACCTCTAAGGTCATTTGGAAAGATATAACTTTACAGAGCTATTGAGAGTATCATCAAAAGATAAACGCTGGTGCATTAAAATTTTTAAGAGTTTATTTGAGCAAAAATCAAATTGAATCAGGCAGAATCCAATCTAGAAGACAGAAAGGAACTCTGAGGAGCTGTACAAAATGAAAAACTTTATAGCCAGAAGGCAGTAGGAACTAGGAAGTTATATTAGGTAAACAAGTGGGTTGGTTGTTGTAACGTCATGTTTCTTTAGGGAATGGCAGGGGTCTATCAGGCAGATTACCTAACTAGTGCTGATCAGTCAATTCCTGGTTGATTGGTGGTTTGAGATTCCATCTCTGGGAGAGGCAAAATTGTAAGTACTTCAGCCCAAGTTTGGTCATGTGGTACTTAGCATAAGTGACTCCATTTTGGGCATGTTGTCTTGTTTTCAGCAGTAGTCATGCATTTTATCCTCTCTTAGACTAAAGGGCATGAAGTCTTAATATCAAACAGGAAGGCAGATATTAGATTTCTTTACTCTGATTTTAACTCTTAGAGAGGTAGTTAACTTACTTTTCAAAAACAGCATGGCCTTGGATTTTGACAGTTGAATAAGATTAGATACAGACACAAATCTAAAATGTTGCAACTAATAAGCTTTTTAACAAAAGTCTAAGACTTTGGAAGTCTGACAGCTGATATAGGCCCTTAAGAAGTTTTATTAGTGACAATTAAGTCAGATGTAGTTAATTTTGTAGTTAACAAGAATTTTTTGTTCCAAATTTATAAAAAGAGTTTTTTAACTAAAAATTCCTAAGACGTTCCACATTTCCTTTTACCTCTGTGTGGGAGGACAGTGCGTTTTTCAGGTAAAGAGAATACAGTCATCATTACTGGAGATACAAAAATCACACCATGGAGAGACTAAAACTCTGCAAATTAGAAAACCCACAGAATCATTTTAATAGCCATCTTTCTGAGAAGATAGGATCTAGCTATCATCAGAGTGAGTAGACATATGAAGGATCACATATTTATGTTAACTCATATGGAGTTTTTCCACCGTGGAGGTTGCCTCCAAGTCCATCAACATTTGTGTCCATTTGGTAACCCACCAAATCCTGTCTTCCAGATACAGCAGCTGGTATTTTAGTGAGCATTTCCTGCTTTTTTAATAGCTGAAGAAGGGCACAGTAAGAGTTATAGAAACGATAGGATTCTTATAGACTTGATTCTGAAATCTGAACCCACCATTTATTAGCTCCGTACCTTGAACATTTAGTTTACTTCTTTGAACTTCAGTTTCCTCTCAAGAAAATTGTAATAAGGGGTGCCTGGGTGGCTCAAGTGGTTAAGCCACTGCCTTTAGCTCAGGTCAGGATCCTGGAGTCCCAGGATTGAGTCCCTCATCAGGCTCCCAGCTCCATGGGGAGTCTGCTTCTCTCTCTGACCTTCTCCCCTTTCATGCGTGGTCTCACTCACTCACTATCTCAAATAAATAAATAAATAAATAAAATACTTTTAAAAATTGGAATAATAAAATATACCCCCCATGGTTTCAGGGAATATTATGTGAGGAGATTACCAGAAAAAGTTCAGCATCCTAACTAACTTAGAAAACTGTCCTTTACCCTTAGAGGTAATTGACCCTGTATAAATTATCTGCTCCAAAAGAATTTTTAAAGATATTTCACAGAATTATAAGATAAATATGTAAAACAAATCCACTCAGCCTTCTTTTGTGTCTTCATCACCTGAATGCTATGAAAAAAAAAAGTGTCTAGCATTCTGCTTTCAAATTGAGGAAACTGAGGCCTTTTAACATTTAAAAAATTATCCCCAAATCTCCATAGATAGTAAGGTGTCATATCCTTCAGTTCAGGGCCATTTGTCCTGCAACACTTCGAGTTCTATCTTACATTCAATTCAAACAGCCTATCTTAATGAATGAGGTCAAAAATAACCATCTTGTGAAGAATAATCTCCACATGTATTGAGAAACCAATTGAGAAACTGGTTTCATATGACTCCAGAAACTTTATTTATTTTGAAGATTTACTTATTTATTTATTTGAGAGAGAGAAAAAAAGAGAGAGAGAGCAAGCATGGGGTGAAAGAGCAGAAGGAGAGGGAAAGAGAATCCCAGAAGATTCTGTAATGAGCACAGTGTCGTCTACAAACTTTAATACAGTGATATATAATGTGATTTTCTTTTATTTATATTTTTAATTATTATTGCTATGCTTAGGTATGCATTTTGGAGTCAAATCCCAGTGTCATGTCTGCCGTTGATAGGACTTAAGGTACACATTTATCTTCCTGAGTGTGTTTCTTTATTTGTAAAATGGGGCAAATAATGTATCTTTATAGGGTTGTTATAGGAATTGAATTATATATACATATATGTTTATATATATATAAGTAATTCAGCATAGTGCTTGGACAGAATGGATATACACGCACCCACACATATTTTTACCAGGTACTCAAAAGAGTCTTTAGATATTATTTATCATTGAAACATCTGTAACAAGCAAATGGATAACAAAATGACAATTATTATAGTTCGAAAGAAAACTTAAGTGTTTCCTACCCTTTTTACAATAATCTTCATAATTACATTGCTGTCACTATACGTAGGATGAGCATTTCCATTCAGTATTCTGTGCCTCTAATTGAGGAATTCTTGGATTCAAAGGCTAAAGGATCTATGTGGATCATGTAATGATACAATGAGTACTATCATCTTGAATGAGATGCAAATTAAAGGGTGAGAATGGGAAGGAGAATTAATAATGGCTAATACATAAGCTTAGCTGGCATAGGGTATACTCTGTGCTATTCCCTTTTCTGTGTACTAAGCACATTTTTTTTTCTTTCTTTCTTTCTTTCTTTCTTTCTTTCTTTCTTTCTTTCTTTCTTTCTTTCTTTCTTTTTTTTTTTTAGAGTAAGACTGTACATGAGTTGGGTAGAAGAGAAGGGGCAGGGGGGAGAGAAAAAGAATCTTAAACAGGACCCAGGCCCAGCATGGAGTCAGAGGTGGGGCTCAATATCAGGACCCTCAGATCATGATGTGAGGTGAAATCAAGAGTCCATTGCATAATCTACTGAGACACCCAGGCACCCCAGTGAGGACTTTACTTCTATTAAATTATTTAAATATTCAGTATTCTACACAACCCTCTGAGGAAGTTTTTATTAATGTAATAATAATTTTCCATACATAGTAATGAAGGCATAGAGAATTATAAAGCCAGTCTGAGATTATACAGTTTGTAGGAAGCAGAGTCAGGACTCAAAGCCAAGCTGTTTGATTCCAGAGACAGCCAATAACTACTACACTAACTTGCCTTTCCAATGACAAAGCATTCTTGCATCAATTACTCATAATAATATCAAAATATGCATTTATATCATTAAAACTACTGAAGGTTGGGTCTTATAAAACATTTTCATCTGACTTTAATCTCTTAATTATCTTTTTTTAATTAAAGTTATTTTGTTGATTTTTTTCCACTATTTTTTATTACAGAAGGATGTTCTCAGAAACCTTTTTTTGCACAAATTATTTTTCTGGAATGAAATACATCAGGTAATGTCTTCATTCTTTCATTTGTTCTCACAGAGGGAGAAACTCTTGTGGCCTGAAAGCCTCAGGAAGAGAAGAGGCAGATTCTCAAAGGCCATTAACTGACTAAGAGACACCCTCTGGCAAGCTCATACCTCTCAACCTCTCTTTCCTTTTCACCCCCCTAGGAAGAGATGATTTGGGGCCTGGGAGGAAGATAATCTAGGTTGTTCATTTTGTGCTGGAAGCATATCTTCAGAGTTGAGCTGAATAATGAAATGAGGTTGCAAGCACAATGTAGTCTCTGGACATTGATTTTGATGATAATGTTAATAATTTAAGTGTTGTAAGGTACTGAGTTGTGTTAAATAATAGAGGCCCTTTTTGGCCTACATTTTTTTCTCCTTGTAATTTCTTATTTGCTAGGGAGAGAACACAATTTAGTAGGAAAAATTAACCTTGTGAACTTGTAATACACAACACTGTAAACGTTTAACTAGAAACTTGCTTCTCACTTATTATTTCTTGAATTATAAGATAGTTTTATGTGAATCACTACATGATTACCATATATTTTAGAGTAATATGCAGTTGATGCTGGAGAATACCATATTTTGATTCATCTCCTGACATTCTTCTTGATACATCTTGATACCAACAATATATGTGGGATATTTCATGGGCTGTCTCAAAGTCAATGTGTCCAAAAGAGAACTTGGACCTCCTTTCCCACTCAAAGGGACTTTCTCTTTCTCTTTCCTGGTCTTGCCCCTTACAATTAATGGCACCACAATTCACTCAGTAATTCTTCCCCCAAAACTAGAGAGTCATCCTTGATCCCTCCCTATCTCTCCAATGCCACTTCCAATCCATCAGCAAGTTTCCTCATCTCCATGACCTCTTTGGCATCTTTTTACCACCACATTTATTGTTGCTATAGTATATGTCATACTGTTCTGTGGCTGATGACACCAGGCTTCTCTAGACTTTTTGGTGTCAATTTTAGTCCTTTGTTTGACACCGAGAGTGATCATTTAAAAAAAAAATAAATTATATCCCCTTATTCACCCTGATTAAAACTCTCGGAAGGGAGAAAAGATGGTGGAGGAGTAGGGGACCCTATTTCAACTGGTTCCATATATTGAGCTGGATAGCTTCCATACCATTCTGAACACACATGAAGTCAGCCTGAGATGTAAAAAGATATATATCTGGATCTCTACAGACAGACTATCTCTGGCGGTTGGTCTCAAGGTATAAAGTGGGGAGCTGTGATTCTGTGGGGAGATATAGGAAGATAAACAGAAGGGGGAAGGAGTCTCTGGGATCCTGTGCCCCTGGAGCCCAAAAGCCTCCCATGTTGGGTACTGGGTACAGATTTGCAAACCGGGAAGGGGGAAAGGACTTTAGGGAAGTCCCCTAGACTAAAACTTAGAGCTGCAGCAGTATGCATGTGAGCTGGGGGCAGTCTGCAGTTTTAGATGCACAGAGCAGAGAGACATGCCCATATCTGGAAGCTAGGGCGGGGAGTGCTGCTGGTAGATGCACAACCTAGGAGGCTGAAATTTTTAGCAGTACAGAGAGAAATAGGGACAGTGTGGCCTGGAGAGCTCATTGAAGACAGACTGCAATCTCACTGTTTTGAGACAGAGATTTGGATATGCTCATATCTGCTCTGACTCTCAGAAGAGATGTGGAAAGTTGCCAGGGAAAGCTGCCAGAGAACAAAAGTCCCCAAAACTAGTTATCACTGAGCTCATTCCCCCACACACAGGGGGAAGGGCAATTCTGCCCAAATAGGGTTGCCTAAGTAACACCACAGCAGGCCCCTCCCCCAGAAGACAGGCTGGAAGAAAAAGGCTGACAATCTTAGGGTCCCTATGAAACAGATGCATCTTGCTTGGGTTGTGGTCAATAATTGGGACTCTGTAAATTCCCTCAATCATGCCTCAACATAATGACTAAGAGAAGGAACACCAACAAAGGAAAGATTTAGAGACTGTGGCCTCTGCCACAGAACTATGGATATGGATATAACCAAGATGTCAGAAATGGACTTGACAGTAACAATTATTAAGGTGATAACTAGGCTTGAGAAAAATATTAATGACAAAATGGGATCTTTAAGGGCAGAAATGAGATCTAATCATGCCAAAATTAAAATGCAATGAATGAAATGCAGTCTAAGTGGGATACTCTTACTGCTAGGGTAAATGAGGCAGAAGAAATGAATTAGTGAGAGAGAGGATAAAATGACAGAAAAGAAGGAAATTGAGGTGGCATGGGAAAAACAAATTAAAATACAAGGAATAAAACTGAGAGAGATTAGTGACTCAATGAAATGTTCCAATATCAGAAGTACTGGGATCCCTGAGGCAGTAGGAGAGAGAGAGGTCTAGAAGATGTATTTGAGGAAATTTTAGCTGAGTGCTTCCCTAATCTGGGGAAGGAAACAAGCATTCATGTCTAAGAGGCAGAAAGAACCCCTCCCAAGATCAATGAGAACAGACCAATACCACGACATATAATGGTACAATTTGCAAATCTTAGATCCAGGGAAACAATCTTAAAAGCAGCAAAGGGAAGGAGACTTCTTATGTATAGAGGAGGACATCAAAATAGTGTCAGTTCTGTCCACAGAGACCTGGCAAGCCAGATAAGCCTGGGAATATATATTTGGATACTAAATGAGAAAAACTTGTAGCCAAGGATATTTTACTCATCAAGACTGTAATTCAGAATGAATGGAGAGACAAGGAGCGTCCAAGCCCAGTAGAAACTAGAAGAATATATGATCATCAAGCCAGCCGTGCAAGAAATATTAAGAGGGGTTCTATAAAAGAAGAAAGACCCCAAGAGTGATATAGATAAGAAATTTACAGAGACAATCTATAGAAACAATGACCTCACAAGCAACATGATGACAATAAAATCCTATCTTTCAATAATCACTCTCAATGTGAACAGCCTATATGCTCCAATGTAATGGCACAGGGTTGCAGATTGGATAAAAAGACAATTACCCATCCATATGCTGTCTACAGGAGATCAGTTTGAACTTAAAGATGCATGCAGAATGAAAGTGAAGGGATAGAGAATCCATTTTTAATGCCAACGGATCTCAAAAGAAAACTAGGGTAAGAATTCTCATATAAGACAAATTAGATTTTAACCTAAAGACTGTAGTTAGAGATACAGAAGGACACAATATTATGCTAAGAGGGTTTACCCAACAAGAGGCTCTAACAACTGTAAATAGCTATGCTCCAAGCATGGAAGCAGCCAACTACATAAGCCAACTGTTAACCAAAATAAAGAGACAAATTGATAATAATATGCTAATAGTAGGAGACCTCAACACTCCACTCTTGGCAATAGAAAGATCATCTAAGCAAAAATCAACCAAGAAACAAGGGCTTTGAATGACACACTGGAATAGATGGACATCATAGATATATATAGAATATTCCACCCTAAACAACAGAATACTCATTCTTCTCAAATGCACATGGATCTTTCTCCAGAATAGACCACATACTGGGTCCCGAATCAGGTCTCAACTGATACCAAAGACTGAGATTATTCCTTGCATATTCTCAGACCATGCTCTGAAACTGGAACTCAATCGCAAGAAAAACTTTGGGAGAAATTCACACTTGGAAGCTAAGACCATTCTACTTAAAAATGTTTGGTTCAACGAGGAAATCAAATGAGAACTTAAACAATTCATGGAAACCAATGAGAACAAAAACACATCAGTCCAAAATCTATGGGATACTGCAAAGATGGTCCTAAGGGGAAAATACATAGCCCTCTAAGCCGCACTCAAAACACAGAAAAATCCTGAATACACAAAGTAACTTTGCACTGTAAAGAACTGGAGAAGAACAAGTAAAGCCTAAGCCATGCATAAGAAGAGAAATAATTAAGATTAGAGCAGAGATCAATGAATTAGAAACCAGAAATACAGTAAAGCAGATCGATGAGATTAGAAGCTCATTCTTTGAAATAATTAGTAAGATCAATAAACCACTGGCCACACTTATCCAAAAGGAAAGAGAAAGGACTTAAATTAATAAAATTATGAACAAAAGGGGAGAGATCACACCTAACACCAAGGAAATAGAAATAATTATCAGAAATTATTTTTTTAAAGATTTTTTTACTTATATTTGGCAGAGAGAGAGATCACAATAGGCAGAGATGCAGGCAGAGAAAGAGGTGGAAGCAGGCTCACCACCAAGCAAAGAACCCAATGCGGGACTCAATCCCATGACCCTAAGATAATGACCTGAGCCAAAGGCAGGCTTAACCCTCTGAAAAACCCAGGTGCCCAATTATTAGAAATTATTATCAACAACAATATGCCAATGCATTAACACATTCCTGGAAACCTATAAACTACCAAGACTGAAACAGGAAGAAACCGACAACCTGAAAAGACCATAAGCAGTAACAAGATTGAAGCAGTGATCAAAAACCTCCTAGAAAACAAGAGTCCAGGGCCTGATGGATTCCCTGTAGAATTCTACCAAATACAAGATAAAGAAATAATACTTATCCTCCTGAAGCTGTTTGAAAAAATAGAAACAGAAGGAAAGAATCACCATTATCTTGATCCTAAAACCAGGCAAAGACCCCGTCAAAAAGAATTATACAGCAATATCCCTGATAAACATGGAAACCAAAATTCCCAACAAGATCCCAGCAAATAGGATCCAACAGTACATTAAAAGCATTATCCACCATGACAAGGTGGGATTTATCCCTGGGATGCAAGTGTAGTTCAACATTTGCAAATCAAAGTCATAGAACAGATCAATAAGAGAAGAAAGACAAACCACATGGTCTTCTCATTAGATGCAGAAAAAGCATTTGACAAAATATAGCATCCTTTCCTAATTAAAACTCTTCTGAGTATAGGGATAGAGGGAATATTCCTCAACTTCATAGAATCCACCTATGAAAAATCCACAATGAATATCATTCTCAATGGGAAAAAGCTGAGAGCCTTTCCCCTAAGATCAGGAACATGACAAGAATGCCCACTCTTGCCACTACTGTTCAACATAGTACTGGAAGTCCTAGCAACAGCAATCATACAACAAAAAGAAATAAAAGATGTTCAAATTGGCAAAGAAGAAGTCAGGGCACCTGGGTGGCTCAGTGGGTTAAAGCCTCTGCCTTCGGCTCAGGTCATGATCTCAGGGTCCTGGGATCGAGGCCCGCATCGGGCTCTCTGCTCAGCAGGGAGCCTGCTTCCTCCTCTCTCTCTGCCTGCCTCTCTGCCTATTTGTGATCTGTCAATAAATAAATAACATCTTTAAAAAAAAAGAAGAAGTCAAACTCTCTCTCTTCTCAGATGACATGATATTTTATGTGGAAATCTAAAAGACTGCACCCCCAAGTTACTAGAACTCATACAGCAATTCAGTAATGCGGCAGAATACAAAATCAATCCACAGAAATCAGTTGCTTTCCTATACACTAACAATGTAACAGTAAAAAAGAGAAATTAGGGAATCAATTCAATTTATAATAGCACCAATTGCCTTATGATACCTTGGAATAAACCTAATCAAAGAGGTAAAGGATCTATACTCTAGAAACTACAGAACACTTATGAAAGAAATTAAAGAAGACACAAAAAGATGGAGAAACATTCCATGCTCATGGATTGGAAGAATAAACATTGTTAAAATGTCTATGCTGCCCAGAGCAATCTATACTTTCATTGCCATCCCAATCAAAATACCAATGGCATTTTTCAAAGTGCTGGAACAAATAATCCTAAAATTTGTATGGAACCAGAAAAGACCCCAAATCATCAAGAAAATGCTGAAGATGAACAAAGCTGAGAGCATCATGTTACCTGACTTCAGGCTTTATTACAGAGCTGTGATCACGAAGACAGCATGGTACTGGTGCAAAAACAGACACATAGACCAATGGAACAGAATAGAGAGCCCAGATATGGACCCTCAAGTCTGGTCAAATAAACTTCAACAAAGCAGGACAAAATATCCGGAAAAAAAGACAGTCTCTTCAATAAACAGTGCTGGGATAATTGGACAGCTATATACAGAAGAATGACACTCGACCATTCTCTTATGTCACACACAAAGATAAACTCTCAATGGAGGAAAGACCTCAACGTGAGGCAGGAATCCATCAAAATCCTAGAGGATAACATAGGCAGTAACCTCTTCAACATCAGCCACAAGAACTTCTTTCAAAACACCTCTCCAAAGGCAAGGAAAACAAAAGTGAAAATGAATTTTGGGACTTCATCAAGATAAAAAGCTTTGGCACAGCAAAGGAAACACTCAACAAAACAAACAGACAGTCCACAGAATGGGAGAGGATATTTGAAAATGATAGTACAGATAAAGGGCTGGAATCCAAGATCTACAATGAACTCCTCAAACTCAACACCCCAAAAACAAATAATCAAGTCAAAAAATGGGCAGAAGACATGAACATACACTTCTCCAAAGAAGACATACAAATGGCTAGAAGACATGTTTAAGAATGTTTATCATCATTAGCCATCAGGGAAATTAAAATAAAAATCACTCTGAGATACCACCTTACACCAATTAGAATGGCAAAAATCGACAAGATAAGAAACAAATGTTGGAGAGGTTGTGGAGAAAGGGAAACCCTCTTACACTGTTGGTGGGAATGTAAATTGGTAGATCTGCTTTGAAAATAATGTAGAGGTTCCTTAAAAAGTTAAAAATAGGGGCACCTGGGAGGCTCAGTTGGTTGGGCGACTGCCTTCGGCTCAGGTCATGGTCCTGGAGACCCGGGATCGAGCCCCACATTGGGCTCCCTGCTTGGCGGGAAGCCTGCTTTTCTCTCTCTCACTCCCCCTGCTTGTGTTCCCTCTCTGGCTGTGTTTCTCTCTGTCAAATAAATAAAATCTTTAAAAAAAAAAAAAAGTTAAAAATAGAGCTACCTTATGACCTAGCAATTGCACTACTGGGAATTTACACCAAGGACACAGATGTAGTGAGAAAAAGAGCCATATGCACCCCAATGTTCATAGCAGCAATGTCCACAATAGCTAAACTATGGAAGGAGCTGATATGTTCTTCAACAGATGAATTGATAATGAAGATATGGTCCAGGGCACCTGGTTGCCTCAGTCATTAAACATCTGCTTTGACTCAGGTCATGATCCCAGGATCCTGGAATTGAGCCCCACATCAGGCTTCCTGCTCAGCAGGGAATCTCCTTCTCCTTCTGCCCCTCCCCTTGCTCATGCCCCCTTTCTCTCCCTATCTCATAGATAAAATCTTAAAAAAAAAAAAATACATACCATTTCCCATCTAAAGCAGTCTAATTTCCCTCTCCTTGAATATAGGTGGACTTATGACTTCTTCACCCAAAAATGTGCAAGCGATGCCATGTAACTTTTGAAACTAGACTGGAAAAAGACAGCAGCTTCTGCTTGGTTGTCTTTGATGGCTCACTGGACACTTTCTCTCCGAATCCAGCTGCAGTGCTGTGAGAGCCCATGTCACCAAGAGAAGCCATACGTAAGACCAATGGAACAGAATAGAGAGCCCAGATATGGACCCTCAAGTCTATGGTCAAATAAACTTCAAAAAGCAGGACAAAATATCCGGAAAAAAAGACCATCTCTTCAATAAATAGTGCTGAGAAAATTGGACAGCTATCTACAGAAGAATGTCACCAAGAGAAGCCATAAGTAAGTGTGATGCTCACCAGCCCTTAGATCCTCCAGCCCAGGAGTCAGATATGTGAGGAAAACACCTCCAGATGATTCCAGCCTCTAGGTTTTGAGTCTCCTAGGATAAGCCCCAACCATTTTGGTGCAGTTAAGCCATACTTTGTATGTACAGGTTCTGGACCATAGTGAAAATAAAAACTTCTCTTATCTCCAGAGCCCAGGGTATTTTTCTCAGGCTCTATGTTATGCATTGTGTTCATAACTCAAGAAGCAGTAGAAGAATGGTGATAAGTGAGAACTCTGGCTGGTTCCGTATCTCAATGTTATTATATCGTAGCTACATGACACTGAACAAGCCATGACACCAGTTCTTTGCCTCTGTTTCCTCAATGAAATGGGAATAATAATAATTTCAGTACTGATCCTACTAATTCGATCTTCTCCTATCAATACCAATAGCCTTTTATGAAGATAGAATGCGATAGAATAATCATAGTACGAGAGTTCCTAGAATATATTTCATACAACTGAGTATTAGGTTCTAACTATTACTACTATAGTATTTTCTTCACCTGTCTTCTTTTTTACTTCCCAGCTAACTCCACTTTTACATTATTTTTTTCTCTTCCTTCTCATCTTTCAGTTATATTTTCATGCAAATTAAATATCATGAATTTCAATGAGGCCAACATGCATGTTCTTTATCCAATTTATTTCTGCTTTCTTTTGTAAGGGATATATTTTTCCTATTTTAAATTCTGAGTTTTGCTTCTTTACTTTGGTGAATCTTAACATGGTTTCCCTACTAAATGATAAGTATTCTGTTCAGCCCAGGATCTGTCCCAGAAAAAGAGTGAGCTCATTCATTGATTACTTTGGTGTCTACATGCAATGGGTAAGAGCATGATCTCAGTTTTCTTATTTGTAGAATAGGGATTTTTAAAATTTCTTTATAGTGTTTTTCTTAGAAATAAATAATATGATATATATAAAGTGCTAAATGCAATGCCTTGTATTTAAAAATAAATCAATATATATTAGGTTTTACTTATCATTCTTTTAGGAAACCCCTTTAAATTTTGGGTTTGATGTCTATTTATTATGGCAATAATCTAATATGATGATGGTGAAGAAAGTACTAACTTCTTCTAGCAGACAGAATTTTTCTTTCTTCAAGATTTGTGCTCTGTTAGACAAACCTTGTTCAAGTCTCATGACATGACTGGTGTCCTTCCAGATAGTCCCCAGCATCAATAATGAAAACCACATGTTTTAGAACAAGATCCTAGACTGTCATTGCAGGCCTTTTGCTTGCTACAGTTACCAGAATTCCAAGGGCTGTTTTTTCATCTTCCGATTCATATTGAGTAGAGCTATTCATAGTTAAACTGACCAAACTGGAGATTACTGAGAGGCAGAATCAAATGCATGCTTGTTGATAAAGTATTTACACATCCAGACAGGATAAGACCATGGCTGGGAAACACACCCAGAGAGGGAACACAAGCAGGGGGACTGAGAGAGGGAGAAGCAGGCTTCCAGCCGAGCAGGGAGCCCAATGTGGAACTTTATCCCGGGTCTCCAGGATCATGACCTGAGCTGAAGGCAGTCGCTTAACCAACTGAGCCACCCAGGCACCCCAATTAATTATTCTTTAATCATATCTGCACACTGAATTTGCAAAATTATTTGTAGAAATAATTTTAGAGTATTTCCAAAATTTGCTTCTGCCAGAGTTTGGGAGCAATAGCAATCTAGGATCACCTTAATAGAATTTTAGGACAAGCTCTGGAGCAGAGATGCAAAGAATGATCTACATTTGGTTTACTTTATTGTGAAGATGCTTCTCTTTAAGGTCTCAATCCAAATAGAAAGTTTCAGCAGGATCTCACCTTGTCAGTCCTGGATCCCAAGACCTACTTAGTCTTTCTTCTAGGAAGCCATCCTTTCTAGAGTCAGCAAATGTCTTTGGAGGAAGAAAAAATCCCTAAAGCTGAACATACCTCCAAGACTGTCTCCTCTATTGGAATCTGATCCATTTATTTTCCATTATCATATTAGCTCTCTGAGACCTTTACACAGACTTTTTTCCAAGTTCCCCTCACTGGGAAAGCCAAGAAAAATGCCCTAATCTATTATTATTTAAAGCAGAATCCATGTATGTTTTAAAAAATAACTTAATTTGAATTAATATTCAGATTTCACTACATTCTAAAAAGGACTTATATACAACTGAAGTGAAATGATTTGCTGAGAGTGGTTTACCCAAATTAATTGTAAAGAAAATGCATCAGAAATATATTTTTAAATTGGTTCATTATAAATATGTTCTAAATATAGTCGGACATCTGTCTGCAGTGAAAACCACAGGGAAAGGAGAAAACAAAATAGATAAAACAATTTAACATAACAACAACAACAACAAACAATGAGGAAAGACTTGGCACAGGAAAGAATTATGCAAGCGCTGGAATATGAGACTTGTGTCTGAGGACAGATTCTCCTAGGCATAAACCTACAATGATCAACAACATATTAAGGTTTCAAGTTGAACACTAAAAAAAGTAGTCTGACATGCAGGTACTTTGAAATAGGCATACGTGGAGGACAAGGATAGAAAGAAGTGTGGTGTCCAGAGGCTGGTGAATATTTCTGAAGCTCTTGGGTTCAAGTCTAGATACACTGTAGCTCAGACTAGATTCAGAGGCAAAGTTAAAGAGTCACTCCTCAAAAAAGAGGAAAGCTTGCAAAATGCAGGCAAGAACTTGCTCCTCATATTTGCAAAATGGGTAAAGAAATTGCAATTATACCATGAGCTGGGAAGGAATTCCAACTCTAGGTACAAGGAAAGCATATATGGAGAAAGGAGAATACATTTTTTTTAAATTTTTTTTATTGTTACTTAAATTTTTTTCCCAGTGTTCCAGGATTCATTCCCCATTCCCCACACCCAGTGCTCCACACAATAGGTGCCCCCAGTACCCACCACCAGGCTCTCCCATCCCTCCACCCTCATCCCTCCAAGTCCCTCAGTTTGTTTCTGTGTCCAAAGTCTCTGTTGTTTCGTTTTTCTCCCTGGATTACCCTACTTCCCATTTACTTTCCTTCTCCCACTGTCCTCCAGGTTAGCCCTCATGCACCGCAAGTAAGTGAAACCATGTGCTACTTGACTTGATAAACAGATCGCTTGGAGTAATGGTCCAGATTCCCTGGATACCAGACTTCAAATTCCTACCTCCTTTGGTGATAATGTTCTGAATATTCTTTCAGAATTTGTTAGTATTGGCTCAGGCAGTGCACAGGGCTATGTCTGCAGAGGATGGTCTCCTTAACTGAAGATGAGCAAACTGTGCGTGTGTGGGTGCGTGCGTGCGCGCGCGTGGGGCAGGGTAGGAAAGTCATCTCCTCACTCCATAAATTAAAAATACACACACATTATTTTAGAAATGAGATTCATCCTTCCACCTAATGTCTATACTGTTTTTTAAATTTTATTTATACTTTTCAATATGTCTAATTATGTATTTTATTCTCATATTCCATGAACTATGTGCAATAAATGCTTTCTGTGATATCAGAATTACCAGAAATTGAATCTCAGCTACCTTAATTTCTTTTTTAAGTAAGAAAATGGCAGGAAAAAAAAAATCCTTTGAAAAGAGAATAAACACTTCAAAAATAGATTTATTTCAATCTGACAAGGGATGCTGGCTATTCCTTTTGAAAAGCCCCACTGAAGGATTTATAATGAAAATAATATGAAACACAAGTCACAGTCACGTGACTCTCTGCTCCAGTGATGGTGGGGTGAATGAATATTCATGACCAGTTTTGCTAGGACAGATAAAACTCATACGACCTTATGACAGAAATATTTACTCTCCCCGTATATATATGCCAGTATATAATAAACTACTGTCATTTCAAAATGAAAGATGAAATTAAGTAGCTTCACATTTGTTAGCTGAAAGTTTCAGGCTAGTACTTGCTTCTTGATATTTAAGCCCATTTGACTCAAGTCTTTAATCACCAAATTTCCAGATCTTTATTTACCTTTCACTCACTGTTTGAGGTTATAACTCATGCAAAATTCTCTTAAATTAGATATCCTCTTCAGCAACTTTCCTAGATTCCCATGGTAAATTTACTTTTGTCTTGAAGAGACTTAGAAAGCATTCCAGTTTTACCTTATTTAGTGAGTATTTTGTAAATCAAATGCTTTTGCTTTCTCTTCTTTGACCCAAGAATACTGGATCATGTCTACTATTTGGAGATTTAGATATTTGGTAGAGGCTAGAGGGAGAAAACTCAAATTTGGATTCATTTTAAAATTTTTTCGAATACACTTCCCCCAAAGGTATTCTTAAATGATGTTGGGGTCCTGGGATCCAGCCCCACATCAAGCTCCCTGCTAAGCAGGGAGCCTGCTTCTCCCTCTCCCATTCCCCCCCTGCTTATGCTCTTTGTCAAATAAATAAATATTTAACAAAATACAACAAACAATAAAATAAAATATATTTTGTGCATATGAGATTGGTAAATTTATTTTAAATTTGATAACTCAATACGTTCATAGTGTACTTTGAAGCACAATTCAGAAATATCAATTAAAGTTGAAATGCATATCCCAAATGATGTAGAAAATTAACTTCTAAGCAACTGTCATAGGAAAATTTTATTACGTCTGTAGAAGATGTATGTGGATGTTAACTGGAGCACTTTTTATTTATTTATTTTTTTTAAAGAATTTATTTATTTCAGAGAAAGAGAGAGTGAGAGAGAGAGAGACAGCTCAGAAGGGGGAGGTCAGAGGGAGAAGCAGACTTCCTGCTGTGCAGGGACTGCCCCCCCCCCCCAAAGCAGGAGGGAGCCCAATGCAGGATCCCATCCCAGCACCTGGGATCATGACCAGAGCTGAAGGCAGATGCTTGCTTAATCAACTGAGCCACACTGGCACCCATGGAGCACTTTTTATTGCAAAAACCTCAAAATGATCTCAAAACTTATCACTAGCAGAACAGATGAATATTTATGCATAATGGTAATTATTTACTATAAACAAATTAATTAGATCTGCATGTTTAAATGTGAATGGATAAATGTGGAGGGGAAATTTGTAATTTAGTGTCATTTACAGAATTTTCAACCAGAGAGTGAACATACACACTTTATGGATTCAGAGCCATGCATGGCAACTGAATTAGGTAAATGAAAGCTCGCTGATTTAACAAACACAGAAGTTCATTTATTGTCCCCATAAAGCACAGAATGGCATAAAGCCCTAGGGTGATGACTCAGGAGAGAAGTCTGAAATTGTTTTAAGTTGCTAATTGCTAATTACACACTAGATACTTATATTTTATTTACTATATACTAGACACTTTTCTAAGTATATTACATGTTTTAACTGATTTGTTCCTCCCAACACCTCCAAGGGGCAGGTACTATCATTACCAAGCCCATTTTCTACATTAAAAAATGGAACCATGGAGACATTAAAGGATTTACTCAAGTTCACACAGCTAGTATGTTTTAGGCCTGGGATTTTTAACTTACACAGTCCACCTACAATACGCTCAACTACAAAGGTATATTGCCTACTGCTCATATGTTTACTATTCACTATAATTCCTATTCTATCATAACAAATATAAACATGGTATGTATAAGAAAATTTAAAATACAAGCCACAATCACCCTTAGCCTTATTTTCAAAGATTATTGAAATTCTCCCTTCCCAACAGCAATGAAAATATGAAAAGCATAGATATAAACTTGGCAAATGGTCAAAGAGAAAGAGAAGAGGCACAATAAAAAGAGGTATAC
>PITA01007280.1:47100-93073 GCA_004023965.1 Spilogale gracilis
CGCCTGGGTGGCTCAGTTGGTTAAGCCACTGCCTTCGGCTCAGGTCATGATCCCGGAGACCCGGGATCGAGCCCCACATCGGGCTTCCTGCTCGGCGGGAGGCCTGCTTCTCCCTCTCTCACCCCCCCTGCTTGTGTTCCCTCTCTGGCTGTGTTTCTCTCTGTCAAATAAATAAAATCTTTAAAAAAAAAAAAAAAAAGAGGTATACTGAGCAATTACACGATGCTGAATTTCACTTTGCATTCAGTTTAATTAAAAGGAAGGACTTGTTGATGTCTTAGTTGTGTATCAAACATTCAATATCATTAGACACTCAGGTTAAAGAAAATGTAAGATAAAAAGTTTTGTTCATTATTCTGGCTTGGTTAGCCCCTTTTTGTCTTAAGAGGGACATTTTAATGGTTTAGGATTTGCCAAGAAGTAACTAAAACTTTGAATAAAATGCAATCACAGAGAAGAAAAATGTCTGCCACGTAATTCGAGCTAGTAAAACTTAAATTCCTTTGGATTTTGCCTCAGCAATTCTTTACCTTCTTTTTCTTCTTTTCCTTTGGCTGATTAGTTTTGCAGTCTGTGGTCTGTTTTCCCTCATTAAATAACTCTCCATATATTTCTGAGAGTCAGATAAGTTTTTCACCAGTCTATAAAGTAACTTATTTCTCACACTTCATTCTCTCCCTCTAGACAGAGACCTGGGCACAGATTTTGCGATTGTTTTGCATGGTCTTTACATGTGTATATCAAATCTGGCTTCTTGTTGAAGATGACTATCAGGCCTCTCAAAGGAACCTTTGCCTAGAATCCTCCTCTGACTCTGGCCTCAATAGGGAGCCATTGATTTGGAGATTAGAGTATTTTGATTTGCCTTTTAGTAAGCTGGAAGAACATTTCCAGGAATTACATTTATCCATAATCAGGTGATTTTTTAAAAGCTGTTCCAAGAATGAATGAATGAATGAATGGACCCCTATATTTACTTACCTTGATTGGATTATTTCCAGGTGAAGTATCTATAATGTGGGAAACCTTCAGTTTCCCACAATGATCTTTGAGTCTTTCTCTCGCATCAGCACAAAGGATAGAAAGACTTTATTTTTAGCCATTACTTTTGCAGAAGATAAATATTTTACTCAATAAATCATTTCTCTAAGGAATTAACCAAAATATATAAACATTCTTCAGGCAGGATTGAAAATTATTCTTCTTGCACCTTTGATTCAAGCTTTACTGCTTATTTACTTAGTCTGATGGGAATAAACCTTTTCTTTTATGCTTCAAAGAAAGAGAGATTTTTTCAGCTTCCTAGGGAAGAAAGGAGTTTTCTTCACATTTGTGTAGAGAGAAGTTTGTGAGGGACAGGACATTCTCCGAAGGCTGTCAGAGAGATCATAGAGATGTCAGAGCCTGGGAAGGAATAGCTGAGTATTTGCCAGGAGAGTGGTCTATTTGGGCACAACTTTGAGAAGGGAAGTTATAAATTGGTTGCAGATAGAAGCTGGCAAGCAGGAGAAGCAGAATTAATTTATATTGACATTTCAGGTTATCCAAATACCACAACAAGACCATTAGTATTCTTTTGTGGCCATAGGGGAGGCGATGTCAGGGTGAAATTTTACTTAGGCTAATAATATTGATTTTTTGTGTGTGTGTGTGTTCTGTAAGTATGAGAGAAAGGAAAATTACTTCTATCCTGGTTATATTCACAGACCACAGGAATTTGGGTATGAAGTTGATTTTTATTCCCTTTGTTTGAATTTTACATTATCACCATTCAAACATGCCTTTCAATATCACCTGGTTTCAGCAACTTTACCTCATTTTCATATATCCCATCAGGACTACTTTCTAATTTATGATTAAATATACACTGATTAGATTTTCAGCGAATATTTATCGAGTACTTATTATATGTCTGCACTACATTAGGCACTGAGGATACAAAAATAAAATCTGAATCAGCCTTGAAGGAATTTAGAAAAGGTAACAAACGCTTAAAGAGAAGTGTGGTCAAGTGTGAATATTTCAAAGAGCAACAGTCTATTTGTGGCCTGATGGATTGGCACCCTCACTTCAGAAGGGGGGTGTTGAGCTGTAGCCCAGAGGTGGGGAAGATAAGAGGTGAGCTGCAGAGAAGGAGGTTAGTCAAGCTATGTCCTCTGGTTCCAGATGTCAGAACTTTAGCTCGTGGGGCCACATCTATGCCACTATATGATGAAGCCAAAATAGTGTTCTCTCCTGGGCCCAGGGAAGACCATCTCAAGTTCATTGCTTATACATCCACTCAACCATTTCACCTGTTCTCATGAAAGTTCCTATAACTCTCCCAGAGTTTACTGGGGAGAGCAAATGCACAGGTCAGCCTTGCCCTCAGATATGCCTTAGAGAAGGCTGACCACTGTCTAATTCATAGTTCTTTTTTTCCCTTCCCCCTCCTGCTCTTAGGACAGAAGTCACTAATTTATGACAGCAATACCTTCCATTTATAACCTGATATGTTCTGGCCCTAAATTTAGAAAAACCTAAATAGGGGTACCTGAGTGGCTGTCACTAAGCATCTGCTGTAGGCTCAGGTCATGATCCTGGAGTCTTGGAATTGAACCCCACATTGGGCTTCTTGCTCTCTCCCTCTTTCACTCCCCTTGCTTGTGTTCCCTCTCTAGCTGTGTTTCTCTCTGTCAAATAAATAAATAAAATCTTAAAAAAAAAAAAGAAGAAAAATCTAAATACCTAAGTTTTTTTAAAAACTGAAATCCATTCTTGAGTTTCCTGCAGAAATAAATGTACTTGGGCGCTTCGGTGGCTCAGAGGGTTAAGCCTCTGCCTTCCACTCAGGAACTAGCCTCATATCAGGCTCTCTGCTCAGTGGGGAGCCTGCTTCCCCCTCTTTCTCTGCCTGCCTCTCTGCCTATTTGTGATCTCTCTCTCTGTCAAACAAATAAATAAAATCTTAAAAAAAAAAAAGAAAAGAAATAAATGTACTTGATTAAATAACTGGTGGATGGGAAAACATGAAACTATGAGAATAATAATGGTTAATAATTCAGAAAATCATCCCCCAGACATGTTTTTGTGGGATGATGGGGACTAAGGACAGAAAAGTATAAACAACATACTCTGAAAGCATCAAAATATGGAATGTATGAGCCTCAGGAATGACCTCCCAGGAGAGGCTGCTTTTACCTGTATTATCCCATGCTACATGAGAATGTAGAAAAACTGAAGGTCAGAACATGACTTCCTTTAAGATGGCAGTTTGTGTGTTCCCCTCTAAAGATTATATGCTTTATATAACATAAAAATTACTTTGCATTGTTGGACAATGGTGGAACCTGATCTTTTCTAGTCAAAAACAAATATATTCCAAGTTTTCACTATATGCTGTCCTAGACAGAGATTCAAGGGGCTGTCTGTGATAAAATATAAGCAGACTAAAATTAGTTAGTCTATGCCAGCCTAATTGCCCCCCCTCCCCAAATCCCCATTGGCTGTTCTGAAAAGAGGATCTTATTTAAATGCCACACAATATTTATCCAAACAAAGATCATAACTCTGCCAGGCAGAAATGAAAACTCTATTGTTTCCAGAGGCCCCAAGTGAAAGCTTTCCATGAGAAATTTCACTCTCTAATTACAGGTAATTTTATTATAATTTTGTTTAGATCACTGTGGTGTCAGATAAAGTTTCAATATTTGCTAAAATCAGTTTAAACGCACTGGCATAGCCCATGTCCCTGTAATGCATTTCCTTTTTAAAATCAGTGTTTGCTTTTCAGGGCTTATCTACAATAGTCACAATCTTTATTTCACAAAGCCATTAAAGTAAAGGCATTTCAAAGGGAAGGCAGCTGTAATAGCAGGGACCTAGATTTCATTATTAGCATAATTCACAATTATTTTCCAGTTCCAAACAAGCAAAAAAATAAAAAATAAAAATAAAAGACATTTTATGGTTACTCCAGCATTTCTGCCTCAATAAGAGAACATACTTAGCTCTATTATAACACTTGCAGACTTGTGCTGTGATGTTTATTTCCATCTTTGCTTCCCTCACAAGGCTGGGAGCTTCAAAGGCAAGAATTGAATTGTATTCTCTTTTTCAGTCCCCCTAAGTGCCTCATACAGTGTTCACTGCATTGCTGGGGCTCAAGAAAGATGTTTTAGATAAAATGGCGATACAGACATACATTTAAGGAAATCATGCATGTGTTTGCTTAAAATAAAACTGATTTCTTTTTTTTTTTAAAGATTTTATTTCTTTATTTGCAAAAGAGACAGAGAGAGGGAGTGTGCTGTGGGGGGTGGTCAGGGGGAGAGGCAGAGGGGCAGAAGGTGAGGGAGAAGCAGGGCCTGATAAGGGCTAGATAAGGGGCTCAATACTAGACACTGGGATCACTATCTGAGCCAAAGGCAGATGCTTCAAGGACTAAGACACCCAGGCACCCCTAAAACTGATTTCTTAACGAATGTAGAATGAACTAAATTTTAAATTCTGCTAAATAGAAATTGGTACATTTGTACTGATACAATTTGAGTTGTTTCAGCAAGAAATAATCTTATTTCTTATATAAAAGTTATTTATATTCATATTTTCTGTGAATTGAATGTTCATAGGAAAGGAAAGATACTGAGATCCTCTATGTAGGTGAATTTCCTAGGGTTTATTTGGTAATTTTGAAAATCATTGCTTTTTTAAAAAAGAGAAGGCCTTCTGCTGGGAAAGTTTATCATAATAGTGATTTTAAAACAATGTTCTACTCCAATTAGCATTGACTCAATGAGCCCTTTTGAATTTTTACTGTACTGTACATATGTAACCATGCTAAAGACTTAGGATAAAGATATTCATTCTCCCTGTCCTCAAAGATCTCCTAGTCTGGCTTATGAAACTTGGCATACAACAAATATGAAAGATGAGAGGGTGAATATTAAAATAGAAATAGAAATGCAGTTCTATGGGAGCACAGCAGTCTGGTGAAGACTGTGGTAGAGAAGGACATAGGACCAGAAAAGACTTCACAAAAAACCTCAAGCTTAATGCTGTCATCAGCTCCCCAAGAAGATTAATACTCCACCTGGCTTTAGGTTAGTAAGTAGTAGCTTCAGTGTTTGACTCTAGGCAAGTTCGGCTCTGAAGTCCATTCTCTTTTACTCCACTTGTCCCATTGTTCTCCAACCCCACGGTAGAATGACCCTTTCAAAGCTAATCCAATTTCATATACAGTTTGGACAGTGTAGGATGGTTTTTTATGTGATATATTTTTTTACATCATTTCCTCTATTTTCCCTGTTTTGCCACTGAGTTAGCAACTCCATGAGCACGGGGTGCTATAGACCCGATGAAATGATAGAAATGTGATGACAAAGGATCAGCATATAGTATTTTCTAATAAAAGGAGATATTAGTCACAGATATGTATAACCACATATATACATATTTAACCATATATATGCATATATGGAAGATATATGTTACAAAATTGAGATGAACAATGAGTGCCTTATTGATACTACACAACTTTATTGTACTCTAAAACAAGCCACGTGCTATTAAATGGTAATGTGTTATATGAACCACTATGCAGCTTACAAGATGAAATTATTATGTGACAGGTGAACACTTACTTCTCAAGTGCAGTGAAAAATGTTATGAAGTTAGGATTCTCCAGCATATGCATAGTAGCAAGTTATTATTTAGAGAGCTAGACTGATTCCAAGGGGAAGAAGTAATGATTTTCACATGTGTAAGCATTGACTGACAAATGTAAAAATCCTATGGAATTTTGTATACACCAAAGACAACTAATCTTGCAAAACACAATCACCAACTCATTCCATCCTCTCCTCCATCTTATATAAGGAAAAGCTCCATTTTTATTCAGGCAAAGTTTTATTCTGTGATTTCAAAAGTGCTGCACAGAAGGCCTAATTTTATTTCTATATAATGGAAAATTGATCAAAATTATATTCTTGCCAATTCCTAACTTCAATAACCTGTACTTTGTCATATTATATGTTGCTCTCCAATTACATGCTGTTACTGAGTTGGTAAGAACCTTGAGATTAGAGGTGTTATGGTACCTAAAATCTTCTAACTGGTTCTGACTATGATAAAGATGTATTTTGAAATGACAAACCCTTATACACATGCAAGATTCCATTAAACTGTCACAATTTGAACAAGGTTAGGTGTTTTTATTAAATTATTAGATATATTTTGTAAAGTAGGTCTTATGGTCTATCTTTCAAAAATGATATTGTCTTCTAAATCTGTATTTTGTTGAACTTATACACCTTTACTCTTTAAAGGTGTAACAGACTGAATATTTATGCTCCCTCCCTCAAATTCCTATGATGAAACTCTATCCCCCAGTGTGATGGTATTTTTTTTTTCTTTTTTAAGATTTCTTTATTTATTTGAGAGAGAGAGAGGAGGGGAAGGAGAGAGAAAATCTCAAGCAGACTTCCTTGCTTAGTGCGTACCCTGATGCAGGACTCCATCCCACAACCCTGAGATCATGACCTGAGCTGAAATCAAGAGCCAGAGGCTGAGTCCACTAAGCCGCCAGGTGCTCCCTCCTTCTCCACCAGTGTCATGGTATTGAGAAGTGGGGCCTTTGGGCAGTGACTAGGATTAGATGAAATCATGAAGGTATTTTTATCAGTTCTAAGGGAGATTACTTCCTTTGCTCTGACGTCCACCATGTGAGGACACAAGGGGAATTCGCTAGTCTACAACCTGGCAGAGGGCTCTCACCAGAACTCCACTCTGCTGGTGCTCAGATCCTGAACTCCAGCCTCCAGAACTGTGAGGAATAAATTTCTGTGTTTATCAGCCAACCACTTTATGGTATTTTGTCATGGCAGTCAAGGTGACTAAGCAAAAACATCACTGTCAAAAGGGAAAAAAAGGTCTTATAAAGCTGCACACATTTTTGTCAGACATTCCTGCTGTATCATGCAAGCTTTGGTCGCCACGGGAAGCTGAATAAATGATACTGTTCACGTCGCCTGAGGCGCCCTTTTCCTCCAAGCACAATCTTTACTCCTTGAGGCGTAGCTCACGTGTTTCCTACCATGTCAAGTCTTCTCTGCTTTCTCAAAGCAGATTGAGTTTCATCTCTTTCTGGGCTTCACTGCACTCAGTATCATGGAGTATTTCCATTAATCTGGGTGTCTGAGCAATGCTGTACTGAGCAAGTGAAAGGAAGTCAAGAAACAGGAATGCAAAGCCTAGCTGAACTCTCTATTAACTTGAACCTTCCACTTAATGTCTCTGAGTCCCAGGCTCCTCACTGGGCAAAAGGACACATATCCCTGCTGTGCTGAGTTGTTGCACTGAAGCTAAAATAATCTAATTATATATCTACCTGGTCCAGCAGTGGCTGGCATATGGCAAACACTAAATAAATGTCATTTTCCCTTTAGTTCTCTGTCTCTGTCCCTGCTATAAATGAATACCTGCAGGACAGGAAATGCTATTTATTCATCTGTATAACCCCAACCTCCAGCACTGTGCCTCACATATGCTCAGCGAGTTTTACTTTCATATAAGAATAAAAGGTAGCTTTGGCAGATAACTTGGTCGTGTTTAGGGAGGATATAGAGTTTCTTGCAGTAGTGGTATTTTTCTTAAAGGAATTTGAACTAATTTTCTATTTTATTATTTGAGTAAATGAGGCAGCAAGGGACTCACTTAACAATAGAAGCTAATATCTTATTTCTGCTTGTTTTCTGCCCACCAGGCATCTCTCTATTGAATGGGCCCTTTAAAGAAACACTATTGATGGTAAAGCCCATAAGCAAAGGCACCCTTCTATTTCCCCTGTAGTAATCACTTTCCTAATACCATTTACTTTCAATTAAAAGGACTGATGAGGAGTATTTTTATCTTGAGAACACAAACTAAGTCAGGTCTCAAAGTCACTATCAGCATTTTTTTTTTTCATAAACGTTCTGCTGCTGATGAGAGTGTGGGGTCAGGGTACCCTACAGGAGAGAAAATAACAGTATTTGTCTCCTTCAAGAAAGAGAGACAACCTCAAAAAAGAAGTCTTTTAAGAGAAATTCACTTGTTTCTTATCCACAGAATTTTTAAAACTAGAAGGAAAACATAAAGATAATATGTCTCAGACCCTTCCTTTCACAGATAAACAAAGAAAGAAAGGTCTGAAGATGTTCAGACTTGCGGAGGATTCTTACACAGTTTGTTGATAGAGGGAACCTTGAAACCGAGGTGCTGGAGTCTCAGTCTATTATAGTGTGTGTGTGTGTGTGTGTGTGTGTGTGTGTGTGTGTGTGTCTCACATATATGTATGTGTATATGATTTTGTCTTTCCAATACAGTTATTCTCTCTCTCAAAACTTGCTCTCAATTACATATTCACTGGGCTCATGTTATAAATGTGTCTATTTTTGCTATGTGCACACACTGAAAGAAAAGCAGGATTGAGCCTCCAGAAGGTGCTATTTTTGGAAAGCTGGTATGGGATAAGCAACTGGTCTCAGAAAACCCATAATTATGAGAAAATAGATAATTCACATGTCAATAATTGGTTGACTTAAATACGAAAGAAAGAAAATGCATCTGTGCCCACTTGGTATGCGTGCTGTTTTAACTTCTAGAAATCTATCTGTGGGAAGAGTTAATATAAAACATTTCATTTAAAATGCAGAAACGGGGGCGCCTGGGTGGCTCAGTTGGTTAAGTGACTGCCTTCGGCTCAGGTCATGATCCTGGAGACCCAGGATCGAGCCCCACATCGGGCTCCCTGCTTAGCGGGAGGCCTGCTTCACCCTCTCTCACTTCCGCTGCTTGTGTTCCCTCTCTGGCTGTGTTTCCCTCTGTCAAATAAATAAAAATCTTTAAAAAAAAATAATAAAAAAATAAAATGCAGAAACGAAACACCTGGGTGCCTGGGAAGCTCAGCTGGTTAGGAGTCTGCCTTTGGCTGGGGTCATGGTCCCGGGGTCTTGGGATCCAGCCCCACACTGGGCTCCCTGCTCCACGTGGAGTTTGATTCTCCCTCTCCTGCTGCCTCACCCCCTGCACCTGCTCTCTGTCTCTCTTTCTCACTCTCTCTCCCGTAAATAAAAGCTTTTTTCTTTAAAAAAGAAACACCTGATATTAATTAACAAATGACACAACTCTCTTTTTGGGGGGACTGCTAATCCTATAACCATTTTTTTTTAAAGATTTTATTTATTTGACAGAGAGAAACACAGCCAGAGAGGGAACACAAGCAGGGGGAGTGAGAGAGGGAAAAGCAGGCTTCCCGCCAAGCAGGGAGCCCGATGTGGGACTCAATCCCGGGTCTCCGAAATCATGACCTGAGCCGACGGCAGTCGCTTAACCAACTGAGCCACCCAGGCACCCCATAACCATTTTTTTTAACCCGAAACTACAATGATTCGTTTGGGGGCATATTTTGGCCACCTTCCCTGTGTTTCAGGTAATCTTATGCTCTAAAACTGAGCTAATCAGTATCCAAATACCAGCAGCATTGGTATGGCCAGAACTCGTTAGAAAGGCAGAGGCTGAGGCCCCTGTTTGGGCTTACTAAACCAGAAACTGCACTTTTAGCAAGACTTGGGGGGCACTTGTAGGCATCTTAACGTTTGGGAAGCACTGCTCTGAGACCTCACTCTTCCTACTTCAACCTTTCTTAATCTCCTGTTCAGCCTCATCAGAGGGACTACCTTTTTAACTGAACCATTCTTAAGTCTCTGAGGAGACACAAAACGTCAGTTTCAGAACAAACCCTTCAGAAAAACAAACCGAGTGGTCTTTTGATTTCTTCCCTGAGCTCCACCCCTATGTCCTTATAATTGGTCATGAGCAGGTCACTCACTAATTGTGAGTTACAGACACAGAGACATAAACACGTTGCACCAAACTTTTTCTCTAAGTCCTCATCCTGTTTTTCATTTAGTACATGAAAAAGGTTAAAACTGGTTGCCATAAGCTCTTTCTCCTTAGACCTTAAAAGTAGTGGTTATTACTTTTTGCCCTCTATTGTTGTTGCAATTCCTGGCATCACCATTAAATTCATCTAAAAGTCTTCACTGTCACATATGAAGCAAAGTGTAACAGGCTTAGGGAGAGGCTCAGTAGGGAGATCTGTAACATGAACTAGAGATAAGGAAAACATTTAGGATAAATATTTATATTTTTGTTTGTAATGCTCACACATAGTCCCCAAAGTATGCAGTCTTTGCCCCATTATGTTATAACATATATTTTAAATCTCAGAAAATGCCCATCTTTCGTTGCACTCATTGGATGGTATTCTCTATTGCCATTATATATAATTACTATATAGAGAGAGTAATCTATGAGAATTAACAAATTTAAAGTGGTGATGGTTATCACAAGAATCATAAGATCTCCTAAGAATCTTAACTCACTTTAAAAAACGGACCATTAAATGAACTTATTTAAAAGATAAAATTTGGGTGGCTCAGTCAGTTGAGTGACTCTTGTTTTCGCCTCAGGTCATGATCTCAGGGTTGTGAGATAGAGCACTGCTTAGTGGGGAGTCTGCTTCCCCTCTCCCTCTACCCCATTTCATGCTCTCTCTCTTTCTCAAATAAATAAATAAATAAATAAATAAATAAATAAATAAATATCAGACAAACAAACAAAATAAAAAACAAGCCAAAAAAAAAGCTACATTGCTATTCTAGCACTTCTGAAATATGACTCATGTCATTTATTACACTTCTTAGATATTTTTTATTAGTGAGGACTCAATCAATTCCCTCCTGTTGGACCCACCATTTATTTGGCTCTGTGATGCATAGCAAATTACCTAAATATTCTGTTTCTAAGTAATACCTTGGTTCTTCCCAAATTTTATGTTCATGAATTTTAGTGATTATTACGATTAGAGACATCCATAAAAATTAAAATTTAATTTAATAAATCCTCCTTGCCCCAAATCAGATCTGTTTACCCTGATTTTTAAAGTCCCTGCTTGTGACACAGGTATTACATAATTTGACACTTCACAGAATTTTATTCATTGTGAGAATCTTCCTTGCTTTTTGTAGAAATGTAGGCCGAGAAGATGCTGATGACTTAATTAAGTGCATTGCTTTTCAAATAAAGTTAAATGTCAGCTTGCTTTTAATTCAATAAATTCTAAGTCATTCCTTTATGTTAGATGGTCTTCTCTGGAAAATATCATAGCCAACAAACTTCTTGCTTTTCACAACCTTAAATATGATAAAGTTTTATAATTCCTTCTACCTTAATAAAATGTTATGCATTTAGCAGCTTTCTTTAGGGGGTTATTCACATACACAGATATAGTTCAGGTGTAAATTACCTCATTGATAGAGATTATGAAATACTCATCTTTTATTTTCACTAGTGACTGTGTAGCTCTAGGACAACAAAGAGGGAGTGCTTTACTTCCAGTTAATACAGAATTATCTAGGTGCCCTTCTCATGTTGAAGCCTCAGCATCTTAGTAGAAGAAGAAACATATTTATGAAAATAAATACGAGCTCCTTTGCTAAATCCTAAGTGTTTTATGTAAAATAGAAATGCTTTTTCTTTACTTATTTAAAACCCAAACATCACATAAAAAAAGACCCAACACGAAGTGTAGACTTCACAAGTATTTGATTCAATAATTGTTGAATAATCAAGTCCTTGTGGTACAATCCAAAGAAATGACTTCAGAGGAGAAAACCCGAATTAGCTCCAAAGAGAATATATTTCCATTAGCATGCCTTCAAACTTGAGTCTGCAACATAGTGGCCTGAAATAATTGATTAATCCCCATGATTTGATGATACTGCTTTTGTGGATGCTGATATATGTCTTTTTAAACAGCAGCAAGCAAACACATTGGTTAGCATCTATTTTTATCTAAATCAGCTTCCCAGGTATTGTGTAATAGCAGAAAATATTCAAGAATTGATTAATGTGAAATTTGGAGGTAATTCCCTTGTTGAGATCTTTAAATAAAGGTGATCCTAAAATATCTGGGTACCAGATTTCTATCAGGGCAATGCAAATACTCTAAATTAGCATTGAAAAGTATAAACTTAATACTGACTGCTTGTAGAAAAATAAATTGCTACTTATGTCTCTATAATAGATACATTTTTGATTGACAATGTACAGATTTTTAAATTCTCTATTTTAATAACAAGAAATACACACAAATGCAGGCATGTGTACATTCAATAAATATATATATATACATACACATATACATATATATATATATACACACATTTATTTATATATAAACACACACACACACACACACACACGCAAAATCATGTTATCATTTTGCCAGTCATATAAGATTTTCAGGCTTGGCTTTATGTTGGAATTATCTGGAAAGTTTAAAAAATATTGATGACTAGATTCCAAGTCAAGAAATGCTGATTTTCTCTGGAAAATAGTATGGAGGGTCCTCAGAAAGTTGAAAATAGAGCTACCCGATGACCCAGCAATCACACTACTGGGTATTTACCCTAAAGATACAAATGTAGTGATCTGAAGGGGAACATGCACCCAAATGTTTATAACAGGAATGGTCACAATAGCCAAACTGTGGAAAGAACCTAGATGTCCATCAACAAATGAATTGATAAAAAGATGTGGTGTATATATAAAATGGAGTACTATGCAATCATCAAAAAGAACAAAATCCTCCCATTTACAATGGCATGCATTACACTGAGCAAAATAAGTCAATCAGAGGAAAAAAAATATCATAAGATCTCTCTGATATGAGGAATTTGATAGGCAGGGCAAGGGGGTTTCATGGGGGATAAGGAGGGAAAAAAATGAAACAAGATGGGACCAGGGAGGGAGACAAACCGTAAGAGACTCCTAATCTCAGGAAACAAACTGAGGGTTGCGGGGGGTTGCAGAGGGAAGGACAGAGGTGTCTGAGTTATGGACATTGGGGAGGGTATGTGCTATGGGGAGTGCTGTGAATTGTTGAAGACTGATGATTCACAGACCTGTACCTCTGAAGCAAATAATACCTTATATGTTAATGGGGAAAAAAAGAAATACTGATTTGATTAGTCTAGGATATGCCTTGGACATATGAATGTTTAAAACCTCCCTATGATTCTTATATGCAGGCAGGATTACCAACTGTTGCTCCAAGAAAATACATCTTTAAATTAAGCCCTACATTAACACCAGGAAATGCATTAAATAGTTTTAGTGGTAGCACCACATAGAAGGACATCTGGATTCACAGGAATCCTAAATTAAAAAGACATGTTGGGGGAGCCTGGAAGGCTCAGTTAAGCATCTGCCTTTGACTCAGGTCATGATCCCAGTGTCCTGGGATCAAGCCCCATGTGGGGCTCTCTGCTCAGTGGAGAGCCTGCTTCTCCTTCTTCCTCTGCTACTCTTCCTGCTCATTCTCTCTCTTTCTCAAATAAATAAATAAAATATTTTTTAAAAATGACATATATGTACATATTTTAGTCCTGGGAAGATTCTAAAAAAAAACAACAAGATGTAACTGTGGCACTTACAATTTAATTGAAATGCCAAACATGGATATTAGTGTCTAAAAACTATGTGAGGCCACTTATATTCAGAATCAAATAACCCTGTGAGTTTTCTTAACACTGCTGGATGTTTGTCAAACAGTTAATAGATAAGAAATGTGCGTTGAGGGAAGTAAGGGCTTACTTGATGGAGATATTCTGCATAGGCTAGCTTCCCAGAGAAAGTGTTAGCCTCCTACAGAGTACTGAAATCTAAGCCAGGGAAACTGGTCACATGCTTAAGGCAACAGACCAGGCAGAATGCTGAGGAGGCAGATGAGGGAGGACTGGAAGTCCCTGGCTGTTCAGGTCCTGGAACTGCCAGGGATGAATCTCTGACACAAGCCACAGACCACAGCAGGTGCAGGAATGGTTCATCTACAACAGGAATGCCCAGGAGATGGCAGAGGTCTAACAAGTTATACAGGTGAAACCACAAGACTTGGACTCCAGCTCCTGATCACGTCCTCGGAGGGGCTAACACTTCCGCAAACATGCTGGTGAAAAACCCATAGATCTGAGAGACTGAGTTCCCTCTTTTAGAGTCTAAGTTTTAGCTAGATTTTGGCGCGTGAGCCTATGTTAAGAATGCAACAGTAAATTAAGTGCTGTGCTTGCCTACTGCAGCTAATGGTTGAATAGATGGTGTGTGTGTGTGTGTGTGTGTGTGTGTGTGTGTGTGTGTGTGTGTGTTCGGATGTTTGTTTTAGGTAGGTAGTATGATAGAAAGAGCGTTTGTCTGGGAGTCCCAAAGCCCAGAATTAGAATATAAATCTCACAGACCATTCATGTAAGTTCTCAGGTTCTCAATTTCCTCTTCTGTTAATTTAAAGTTAGCAAGATGATGCATAAATTCTGTCCTTACTTTAAGAGCTGATAATTCTACCCAGAGCCTTTCTTGGATGTGATGGCTTCTGTCTGATCTGGGTGGCCCAGAGTTCATTGGGCTGAACTCTGAAAATGGCTAGAGGAGCATCTCTTTGTTTGACCACAGTTACACTAAACCTTCCTCCGGAATCTTGAAGCTTAGTAAAGAATCAGGAGGGCACTCAGAACAAGAAACCATGATGGAAATAGAAGTTTGTGGCCCTGAGTGCAACATTTTTCTCCCCTTGAAGAAGTGACAGGCCAGGTTCAAAATGGAGCTCCTGCCTGAGGGCCTGCCCCCCACCTCGAGGGACAGGAAATACAGCAAAATGACACCAGAGCTCCAGGCATCTGTGAGAACCCTTTCATTTTCTCTTCACCTCCTAGAAACCACAAAATAGACAACTGGGAAACTTTTACTTTATTCTCAAGTAACAGCTGGGCGTACTTCATAGCAATTACACTCCCCACCCCAAATTAATAATAATAATAATAATAATAATAATAATAATAAATACTTATAGTCCTTACTCTTTTTTAATTAAGAAAAAACCTTGGCTAAATATATAATTTTCTTTTGCAGAACAAATTTTGCCTTTTTCCCAGGGCAATGTTAAATAGTTAAGAATTAAAACTGAAAGATAAAGTTTTATTTTCCTTAACATTTTTATGGCCTTTGAAAGCAGTGAAACTAGATTTAAATCTTTGGTCCTGTATTCTTTAGCTAGGGTACTTCTAAGCAGATCACTTTATCTCATAAGCTTTCATTTTTCTTTTGTGAAATATAGATATGTTCCTCACATATATATTTTGGATATCAAATAACAAATTTTACATAAAACTTTTAGCACAGGGTGATTGTTGAAACTGAAATTATGTAATTTAATATTTCATTAACACATATGTTGCCATTGCTCTGTACACTCAGTGCAAGGAAAGGAGATGTAAGTTAATAACGAAAAGTACTTTCCTTCTAAGATGGACTCTGGTATATTTCTCATTTTTCTACTGGTTATAAGATACAATCTTGTATGATGGATGGATCTTGTTGGCAGATGTGGAAATAGTTGGATGGAGACGAGAGAACCCTCTGCTGTAAGGGTTATCTTTAATCCTTCCGAGACAGGTATAACGTCATTTGATTGAAACCTACAGACTGAAGCCTGTTTATGAAAGGAAACTTTAATTATGAAATAAAACACAAATTTGGTAAGTAAGACCTCTCATTTCTAGTGAAAGGGCATGCTATTAATTAATGGATATTTTTCTCTTCATCTACACCATAGACATCAGTGAAAGAGCCAAAAATTTCCAACAAGGAAACTTTTAAGATACAGTAAGATTTCAAGAATGCAAATTACAACCACTTAACCCCTCCAAAGGGAGTGGGAACATTGGCAGAGGAATGTGTCAGATCAAATATCAATTGTTCTCAGTTGTGACACATGCTTGGGTGCACACCTCAAATGCTAGAGGAAGAGGGGAGCAAGGGGGCCAGATAGGATACTCAGGGGTGGGGAAACTGACCATCTTCATTTCTTCATACAAGGCGCAGAAAGTCTATGAAAGGCTCGGCTCAGGCTTACCCTGAATTTCTAGGAAGATCCTAAAAATTGGTCAAATGATACTGGCGATGTGATTGCAACTAGACGCAATGTCAAAATGTCACAACCTTAACCACCTAGCGCACCCCATCCTCCCACCTCTTTCTAACCATGAATTTAACAAGCTCTCTATATATAGGTAGGATTTCATACGCTCACACAAAATATGAGAGGTACAAAAGTTACCTCTGTCATGAAAACACTCTCTGTGATGAGTTCTGAAAGAGTAACTGGTAGACCTGAGAATTGGACGAACAGGGTACATGACGCTAGGCACATCAGGTAGTGCTCTACAAGAGCTTCTGTCTCCTGGTGGAGCTGGAGCTTTTAAGAGACAATCTGAGGCCACAAAAGATTGAGGGCTACCTAAACGATCAACTGGTCTTTTTCTCACTTGCATAACTGAAATGAAGCAATTCTGACCTAGCTTATGGATGCTTATACCGGTGCTTTACCTTGCTATTCCTTTTGTCATTTTAATTCTCAAGCTTGGCCCACTAGGTGCTACAGTGTCAGTTCAATAAATATTTATCAAGTGCCTGTCATGTGGCAGACACAGACATTATATTATTTATTTTTTCTTGCTTGCACTATCGCATTATACTACTTTTTAGAGCATGGATGGAATTAGAAGAACACAGAATTCCCCTTTTCCCAGCTTGCATTCACATTATATTTATGCCCTTGTATATAGTAAAAAGAGCAAAAATCAAGAAGAATAATACACTATTCCTTTATTATATTTATTCTATTATTCCTTCAAAAAAAAAAACTATTCTTTTAGACTTAATTGTAACTTAAATACTTGAAATATGCCTTTGTAAGAACACAAAAGTTATGAAAAAACTAACATTAAACCTTAGTAAACCAGGGATTCCTAACATGAATTTAGGCTCACAATGTTTTTAAAAGGCTTGCACAAGGTCTATTGATTACAATTAATTTTCTTTTCATAACTTTTCTGACTGAAGTGGTTTAGTAAATCAATTAAACCCTTGAAGTTCATTTGGCATTTCATTTGGCTCTATTTGGGGAATTCTATTTATTACATAGATTTTCCTTCTGGACTCCTCCCTGAAAACTTTTTGTTGTTTTTTGCTTTTGTTTTTCACCAGGAAGGTTGGACTCATCAAAAATGTTCAGTTTCTAGCACTGAAATCAAACCCAGTCTGAAAAGATTTAGCAATACCTGCTGGTTATTCTGATACAGGACAATTGTAAATTAGTATTTGACTAGGGAATGGTCTATATGTCATGGGGGTATTATTCCTGAGTAATAGAAGTAAATGTACCTTGAAGCTAATTTGAATTCTCCCTAACCCCTGCCATTACTCCAAGACAATCGGAAATGGCTCTCAGCAAAATAAAACTGCTTTGGAGCCTAAGAATAACTAGAGAACAGAGTGGCTGCTGAAGAATAATGATTTATATACACAGTAAAATTACCTACCTGGAGCTATTAAGATAGAAAAGGAAAATGGAACATGACTGTTATCATTACTTTATTATTGTACATTTATATTTTTCGACTTGAGCATAAGAGTGCATAAAACCAAATCAGCTGAACGAAATGCCCACTCTTTCTACCACTAAGGGTGGAAGAAATTAGTTTAGTTTTTTTTTTTTTTTTTTTCTGCAGCTAAATACTTATCTATCTTATTGAAGCTCTGAACATGTAACATTTCCATCTCATTCTCTCTAACAGGGCAGGAGATCTATTGTAAATCATGCCACTAACATTTCCAGTGTCTTCTATAATCTAGCCACTTTCAATTGTGTAGATAGATTATGTGAGCGGTTGTTCGGATTTGCTTAAAAATTTTAAAACTTTTTAAAAACGATCTCTTTAAATGTTAGTGACAGTAGGATGTGAATTCGTAGCTGACATCGTTAGCAAGTGCCTCCGGATCTCATGAACATGGGGACAGATTAAAAATACTTGGAATTAAATATCCCAATGTATGTAAGACTGGAATCAAGGCTTCTCGATTTTGCTAGCACACACGGTGAGGAGTACAGGAGTAGAGCTCTAACCATGTATCCTCAAACACCACAGGACAGAAAGGTACATAAAGCCATTGAGTGTATCATAAATATCAATTTGTTTGATTCGGAAAGACATACTACAACTGCTCAGATGGAAAAAAAAAGTCGAGACCATGGTTGAGCATAAGTAACAGGAGGCAAACAGGACCCCTGAAAGTCTTAGCTCAACCCCAGACTTTCTCTGTGACTTAGTGAGTTTGTACCGTAGGTCTTCCGAAAGCAAACTGGAAAAGAAGACAAAGAATGCCTCGCTTATCGGCTTTATATAATGCGGAGAGAAAAATATTGTCTATGGATAAAGAATCTCCAAGTCACTGTTACTAAGGGACTTTTACCTTTTTTTTTTTTAACCCAATCTTACACTTCCATCAGAGGAAAACCTAGTCTATCAAGTTACTGTTTTAAGTTTAGTGTCAGAAGGAAATCCATAAGTAGTCATACTTTGATGGCAACTTTCATTTTCTCATTTTTGAAGTCAATTTCAGCTACTGTATAGTTTGAAGGAAAATTGCTTTAGATTCTTTAAGCTAATATCATGTCATAAGGATAAACATTTTCTTTTCTTTTCTTTTCTTTTTTCCTGCTTGGAATAAATGGAGTAGACTCTTTATTCTGAAACAAAATATGTTTCTTTTGACTTGGAGCTTAAATTTGCCAGGCAAACCCTGGCAACTTTATCAAAGAACCACTAGGGGAGGTTAAAATAACACAGCATTTCTAAATTCAGATGACTTTTACAAGATAATACAGGCTTTGAAACTTACCTTTAAGAATTTACTTAAAACACAAATATTAACCTTTTACATGTTCCTATAGTAAAGACATACATATAAACACATACACACACATATGTTTCTTTTAAAAAAACTTGAAATTGAATATATTTTACCCTTTGCTTATCTGCTATGTAACTTTACTTCATGAGGGTAGCATTTTGACATTTACAACTCAACATGCAAAATACTTATAAACAGATACAACTATTTTCCAACAAGATAGAATTTCAAGCTAAACTTCATTTGGCTACTGAGCTGACCTTAAACAATAGGGCCTTTGAATCAGATTCCACATTCTATTCTTTGGGCTAGAATAGGGACGCCACTCTGCCATTCTTTGTTTTGCAGGCATTCGCACTTATTTTTTCTCTCTGTAGAGCCCGTCCCCCTCAGACTTTCACATGGATCACCCTTTCTCACCCCTTCACACAAATATTGTCACCTCAGATTGCCCTTCTCTGATTACATCTAACATTGGCCCACTTCTCTCCATTCACTCTCTCACATGATCCTGTTTATAGACATCAGGAGTAAGTGAACAGATAACTTGATTATTTCTATAGGTACCAATAAACATTTGCTGAATGGATGACTGTTGACTAGTCTGTGGATTTTGGGGTCACTGTAGAGGTAAGAATAGTGACTAAAACAGAATGGTATATCCATCTACCCACCCATCTTTTCCCTGTCTCTCTCCTTCACTGGATTTAAATTTTTGTGAGAATAACAACTTTGGTTTGTTTTATTCATGTAAGTCATGCATCCTCAGAAGTCATTCAGTTTTTAAAAAATGAACACATGAATGAAACAGTCCAGATTAATGCTCTAAATATTGATTCGTTCATTTGTGAAATTGCAATAGTAGTTAAAGTTGCGATAAAACATCTTTTAGTTAATAAGTGAATTTTGTTGAATACCTTTTATATCATAAAAAATCGTGCTGGGGCTTTAGAATTGAATAGGGTATCATCCCTGCTCTTAAAAGCTGTGTAGCATAATGAGATAATACATGTAAAATATTTAGGGTCATCTGGTATTTAGTGGATGCCAATATACGCTAGTTTCCTAGTCTCCATTTCTTTCAGGGTGACTCCACTGACCTGACTTGTTCACGGGGTTATAAACAAGAACATAATTAATAAGTTGGTTGTTGCTTATTACTTATTTATATTCACTCAGGTTTGATACTTAGCCTAGGCATAAGCAGTTTGCCTACATGACATATGCTTGTATATACAGTAACCCAGGAAGAAATGTGAGAGGTTTCATTGTATCTGGCATGAGAGAGAACGCCAACCAGTTTTCATACATGTGATCACACTCCTGAGGATGTTTGATTCTTTTCGCTCATAAATCACTTGATAAAATACCTGGGTAAGAAATAATGCAAACTGGGAGCGCAGTCTGAGGATGAAGACAAAAGAAAGGATTGCTTCGAGATATATTTAGAGTAGGAGAAAGGGATGGGGGGAGTCGGTGACTGCTGGAATAGGATGAGATAAAGGAGAGGGAATAATCAAGAGTGAAGTTTCTATTTCTGATTTAGGCACAAAACTGGTTAGTAATACCATTCACTGTGAGGAAGAAATACAGATAAATTCAGAGTGGGAGAAATGATGAGCTAACTCATAAGAAGAAAGAGAGCAAAAATAATATGTTGATTTACACCAGCCGTTAAGGAAAGTCTAGAGTAAGAGTAGCCACTGGGCTAAAAAGAAAATGATTGTGGAGTATTGAGAAAGTTGGAAGGCAAATCAAGAAAAAGTGGTATCTCGAAAGCCAAGGAAGAATAAAGTTTCAAGAAAGACTGTGTGTCCTCAGTGTAACATAGCACTGATGTGTTGTAAAAAGCAAACAGCCACCAAAACTGCTCATTCTAAGGTCACCGATAATTTAACGAATACTCAATCCAATAGCCACCTGCTACTGAATTATTCGATTTGCATCCTGTTTTCACTAAGATTTTTAAAGGGCGTTAAGGAAAGAAGTCTTTTTTTAAAAAAATATTTTATTTATTTATTTGAGAGAGAGAGAGAGAGTGAGTGAGAGAGAACATGAGAGAGAAGAAGGTCAGAGGGAGAAGCTGACTCCCCATGGAATTGGGAGCTGGGAGCCCAATGTGGAACTGGATCCCAGAACTCCAGGATCATGACCTGAGCTGAAGGCAGTGGCTTAACCAACTGAGCCACCCAGGCGCCCCGAAAAGAGAAAACAAATGACCATAATCTTTCCACACATTTAAAACAACTAAAGTATTTTGTAAAAGTGGGATGGGGGGAGGGTCAGATTACAGGAGAGTGAGGAATAACCAGAAGGGGAAATCAGAGAATACAGAGAGATAGGGAGAGCACTACAGAAAATTTAGGTAGCAAAGGAGATCAATCATAATGGAATCAAAGGAATGGGGACATACTTATTTTGTTTTTGTTGTTTTTCATTCTATTTAACAGAACTTGCGGAGACCTGAGATGTGGATTTACCCATAGTTTTTAATGGAGACTTTAAGAGGGAGGGTATCATTTCCTGTTGAAAATAAACATTTAAAGTTGAGGACTGGTCAGGCTTTCTCAGGTTCATGGATTGTTAAGACACACTGCTGACTATTATACGTCCTTGACTATTATCTCTGTGGGTATATATTTATTAGTAAGAGGTGGGCACTGTGCTGGCCTCTTCTATATTAAAAACATTTCTGGATTCATAGTAGAAATGCCAAGCAAGTATATTATTTCATAAGGTTAATTTTTGCTTAGGAAAATCCCCTTGGGTGCATTCGTAAACATCTCATCAAAATAAATACTAAATTTCAATGATAAAAGTACATGCCTGTCTTCTACTACTATATAAAAGAGGTGAGTGGGCTGAAAATTAGAATTGAGGGCCAGGTCTTTACAACTTTTTCAATATATAGCTACTATCCTCAAAATAATTTTTTTCTTAAATGGCAATTTAGGGTACTGATCTAGGTTGATTATTGTATCACTCAGTTTATAACATGTAAGATTTGAACCTCTCTCACTGCAAAGCTTTTGGGGCTCTTGGATCCCTTTTATATACTTTCTCCTACTCCACGTTAATACTTAAAGAGCCAACAGGTGTGTTTTTTTTCCTTTTTTTTTTTTTAAGGACTTTATTATTTATTTGACAGAGAGAGAGCACAAGTAGGCAGAGAGCCAGGCAGAGAGAGAGGAGGAAGCAGGCTCCCTGCTGAGCAGAGAGCCGGATGTGGGACTTGATCCCAGGACCCTGAGATCATGACCTGAGCCAAAGGCAGAGGCTTAACCCTCTGAGCCATCGAGGCGCCCCCAACAGATGTTTGTTTTATCTTTTTTTCCTTTCTGCTACAAAAGCAAACATTTCAGACAGAAGACAGAACATGCTCTGATGGTCTAGATCCCAAAGCCATGATGATGTTGTAATTGTTGTACTAGAGCCAATGAGTTTAGGATCATAATGGTCTACTAATTCTATGGTTTCTTTTAATTAATACCTCAGTTTTGGTTAATAATGTTAATTATTAACCATTACAAAATATTTTTCTCTGGACAACTTTCTGTCCAATGTAATCTTATCAATAACCCAATGTGATAGCTGCCATCATTATGCTCATTTTATAAGTAAACAAACTGAGGCTTACAAACTATTGGTTGTGTGCATGTAGTTAATACAAAAGAGATAAAAATCAAGTCAATATATAGATCTATAACTCTAGAGCCTTGTTTTATAACCACTGTCCTATATTGCAATTTCTCGATGAAGTGTTTATCATCTTTGACATAATAAAATTTAACTGCTATTTTTCTTTCCCCATATTCGATGAGGATTTTATGGGATTAAAAATTCCTTAGAATTTGGCAACTTAAATACTTTGACACTGGGTAAAATCAACTACTTTCTTAGAGGTTGTGTAATCCATACATTGGGATTTGTGCTATTTCCTCTATCCTCTAAAATTATGACTTCTACAATGAATTTTTCATTTTAATTTTTCTCATAATTTATATTTTGACTCTGCCTAGAATCTTTGAAGAAAAGAAACAGACAAAAATAATGAATAATCAGCAAGAAAACAGTGCCATATTTTGGTAGAACAAAAAAACAAGGAAGGAAAGAAAGCTACCTAGACAAAGAACTAAATTGAAAAGAATATTTAGGATGCATGCAACCAAATAATATTGTAAAGAGCCAGTGACTGACATTGCTTCATGGCACACAAATGTAAAAAAGAGAACAGTCCACATAATGGTAATAGAGAATCTAACAAAATGGAACAGAAACCCTTGATAAAGAGCCAATGGTTAAGTTGTGAAAAAATTACCACAGGAAGGGAAAGAAGAAAGAATTTTCTTTAATCTTATTGGTATGTAGGGGGTCTCTGCGGATGGAGGAAGTTGCAAGATTATAATGAGAGCAGGATTATGGGCAGGCACTGGTCACCCTCTCTGGGCTTTGAGGTTCATCCCTAAGCCCCCTTGTGGACTGTAGTGGAGGTGCATGTGAGAGTTGCTGGAAGACATCTATCACACTGAATAAAATGTCCTAGATGAAATTGGCCAGGGGACCATGGAACCGGATTTTATTACTTTCTCCATTTGTTTTGTCATTAAAGATAAAAAAAAAAATCTTATAGATATATGCACTCAAGCAACATCTCAAATGTGCTCTTTTACAAAAGGCCTTAGCAGTCTTTTCACTTAGAATGAGATTCTGTGATGATACTTCCGGTTGAATTGTTAGAAGCCTCTCTCTCTCTCTGTGGAAATATAAATAGATGTAATTGTTGGCCTTCTTATTATTAAGGAATATTATTTATTTTATAGCTCAATTTTTCTTTTTTTTTCCTTGTATTACACGCTAGCAGTCTAAAAAGTAAAACTCGTCAGTGACTTTTTGAAAACTTCCCTTAGAAAATCTTTCTTTCATGTGTTTTATCATAAGACATTTGACATAAAGAAAACCACCAGGGACTTTTTCTTTTCCCTTCTCAGAAAATGTTCCATTTAAGAAAAACCTCAAATTGGCATGAATTTTCTGCTTTCTTCTTTGCAATTAGTGTTAGTGCAGGTGTAAAAAATAAGCTCGTATTTATTTTTTAATCCATTTTGTTTCCAGTGCACTTCAGTACTTCCAATCTAACAACAAATAAAGTACTTCCTTAAAAAATGACTTCTGAGATTTCTATTTATTTTCTAATCCATTTTGTTTCCAGTGCACTTCAGTACTTCCAATCTAACAACAAATAAAGTACTTCCTTAAAAGATGACTTGAAATTTCTTACCTTGATTTTTTTTAAATAGAAATTTTAGCTATGCAGATGAAAAAGATTCTTACTTCCTTGTTTGAACTTCTGCTTTCTCTTCTATAAAATATTATGTCTATAGTAGATAACATTATCTACTATGTTAGATTGTTGTGAATATTACTATGATCATCTACAGAAAGCACATAATACCTTGCACTACTCTGGATCTCAAATACATGCTAGCTATTATTCTATTATTATTATTTCTCTAAATGATGTACAATCCACTTTCCCTCTCTCTGATCCCTTTCAAGCACGTTATACTAATGTGGCCTTTACTATAGCAAATTGTATCTGATTTTTCAAACAGTAAGGTGAGTCCACACAGACCTGAGATTTCCCTTAGCAGAATCCGTAAACATAGCTGAAATCATTACTTCACTGCTCTTTTCTGTTCCCAAATCGTTGTTCTGTAAATTTCAACGGAATCAGAGTGGAGAGTTTTGTTTCATGAAGTCAGAACAAAGAACTTCCTTTAGGAGTTAAATTACATAAATAGTTAAATTTTGTTAGTAATTACTGAGATATATTACAAGTGAAAGACACCAAAAATAAAACAGTGTTTGACAAAATTATTTGAATGTAAATGATGTGAGAGTTGTCATCGATTGATCAAATATGACATATAGAAGAGGTAAAAAATTCTGCAACAACTTCATATTTTAAAGTGACTCATTTGTATACCCCAATGGCCTGAAGGAGTTAATCTTATTTTCAGTGCTAATGGTCCCTAGTCATCATCATTTATTCAATGGAAAAGGTAGTAAAAAGAAAAAAGCCAATCAAAACTGTAGCTATGTTTTGGTAAACCAGAACTCTCACTCTCCAAAGATACTCTTTAGGATATTTTTAAAATGAGTTCCACTGTGTTTACTCTTATAAGCTAGAGTGGACAAATATTGTGATGAAATATGGCTCGTCAATAAAACTATGCCCCAAGCACTTTTGCTCTCAAGCAAATTTCCACAGCCACAGCCCTAAAGTATCAGGCTTATCTATTACTCGACTACATAATTATAACATATTACCCTCATAAACCTCAAGGAAATAAAATGCATCTCAGCTTTACAGGAGAAACCTCATCACTGGCATTAAGACCTCAAGTTTGCCTTTAACGTCTCTTCTGGATGTCAGGGTTGGGTGGGCCAGGGGTGTCTTTATGAGATCAAACCAGAGCGTTCCCTTTCTCAGGGGGAATTCAGGATATAAGTCTCATTTCTTATGATGCTCATGTACACATGTATGCATGTGTGCATATAACTTGTGGTTTTGTGTTAGTTGGAAATTTTATTGCATTATCTTTACTTGTTTCTTTCTGAATGGTCATTGTTATTGTTAAATCCTGAGAAATATTTAGCTGTTGCAAATCCCTGACAAACCCTTGGTAATGCTATCCTGACTTAATGTACTCATTTTATTGGCTGCTGATATTAAGGAATAAGGGCTATAGTACCAAGATGTTACATGTTAGATGTTCCTAAAACCATGGTTTCTAGCAACATTTGATAGATTTTCCAAGTTTTGGTCATAAAGATATCAATTTTATTATTACTACAAATAGTTTAAAGGTACATTATCAATTTATTTCTGGTGATATTTTTCTATACACTTTTCTAGAGAAAAAGAATTACTGGAAAACCAATGGCACCATGAGAGACAAATTACTGAATATTTTGAGGAACATTTAAGTTCATCAATGGAATATTGGTAATTCATGTTGTATCATCCTTATATACTATATTTTTATTCTACTTACTATGGGTTTAAATGTGCCCCCCTTCTATCCATATGTTGAAGTTCAAAACTCCAATACCTTAGAATGTGACCTTTTTCGGATTCTTCTACAAACCAAGAAATGCCTAAAGTTCCCAGCAAATTACCGGAACCTAGGGAAGAGGCATGGAACAGATTCTTTCTCTCAGCCCTCAGAAGTTATCTGACACCTTAATCTTGAATTTTGAGCTAGCAGAACTGTGAGACAATACATTTCTGTTGTTTAAGCCACTTGGTCTGTGGTACCATGTTATGACAGCCCGGGCAAAACATTACCCAACTAGTACACATTAGGAGAAGAATAATCAGTTGTTTATAGCAAGTAGGTGTTCTAGTTATCTGTCATTAATTCTGCCTGATGGCTGACCCTGCTTTCCCAGTTATTAAATTTGTGAGCATCATCCCTGTTATCTGAAGAATAACCTTCAGATCACAGTTGAGCCCAGATACTGGTCCTCAGTTTCTGAATTTAAAATGAAGATACTAGGTGATATAACCTTAAAGTTGTCATAGAATTCTGAAACTCTCTGAAGGTTGTAATTCTAGCAACAGGAAGAACTGTACTTCCATGTTACAGATAAGAAAAACCAGGTGCCTGGGTGGCTCAGTCACTGGGGTCATGATCCCAGAGTCCCTGGATTGAGCCCCGCATCGGGCTCCCTGCTCGGCGGGAAGCCTGCTTCTCCCTCTCTCACTCCTCCTGTTTGTGTTCCCTCTCTCACTGTGTTTCCCTCTGTTAAATAAATAAATAAAATCTTTTTTTTTTTTTTTAAAGAAAAACTGAGACTCAAAGCAATTGAGATAGACTAAGGACACATGCAAATGTCAAAAGAGGAATTCAATTAAGACATACCACTCCAATGGGTTTTTCAGTTTGCCATTGTGGCCTCAAAATGGTGGTTTGTCACCCAAACATTGATTATATGGTAGACTGTGGCATGGATATAAAGTCTGGTCAGATGGGTTTAATAGTTTATTGTCAAGAAATTGGTATGTATTAATTTTTTAAATATTTTATTTATTTATTGAGAGAGAGAGAGTGAGTGAGAGCATGAGAGGGGAGAAGCTCAGAGGGAGAAGCAGACTCCCCGGGAAGCTGGGAGCCCGATGCAGGACTCGATCCTGGGACTCCAGGATCATGACCTGAGCCGAAGGCCGTGGCTCAACCAACTGAGCCACCCAGGTGCTCTAATTTTTTTTTTTAAATTAAAGGATAGGTGGTTCCCAAATACCCAGTAATCTTAGGCTTTATTATAACGTTGCTCTGTAACGGATGTCCTTGAAAGAAAAGAGTTGCTCAAGCAAAGGCAGCTGAAAATCAGCAAACTGTACTTAAGGATTACATCTATGGCTGTAAATAGATTTTTAGAGTTCACATTTTATTTGTGTGTTTTTATAGCAATCAATAGGAAGCCATCTATAGCATTTAGGTGTTCCCATGCTGATTACTGTGACAGCTACTGAATCACTGCTAGGAAATTCAATGTGTTAACAGGTTATATTGGCTAGCTAAACACATCACTTGAATAGAATAGAAAACAACAGTAGAGGGTCAGCTTTAGTTTAGAAGGTGAGTTAAAAATTAAAAAAAATCTAGTTGAATAGGGAATGAGATAGGGGCAGTTCCCAAGCTTTCTCTTAAGAACTAGGACTTGCCAATGATACTAATATTTAATATTATGTCAAAAATGTATGTCAACAATAATTCCAAGTCTGATCATTGTCATATATTTTGTAAGAACAAAAACCAGATTATTGCAAAAGCATATATGATATTTTGGTTTGGTCCCTTCTGTGGTTTTGATAGAAGAAAAACTAGAGTGGTGGTCCAGTCACATTCCCACATACCACTCTCAGTAAGTGAAAGCCCATGAGACTTAGTCCATTCACTTAGTACCAAGAAATCTGTCTTCTTTGGAGCGAATCCTATTCTACATGGGACCCCTCCAGATTCAATCTCAGAATCCTAGGGTAAAATGATTCAGACTGCTATTTTCTTGCCTGGAATTTTAGTAAGTATTCTCTAAAAATGGTTAGAATCTAAACTACAATGTAATTTATATTTTAAAACAATGCATTGGAACTATTTTCAGGCAATCTTAGCATGTTTATTCCATCAGGTACCATCAGCTAAACCTAAGTGACAGAACAGCTCCCACTGGATTCACAGACACTTTGTAATGGTCTTCAAAGGATGCTTCCCAGGGATGAAAGTTGTGATACAATTAATCCAGATAAAGTAAAGAAAAATTGTAACGTATTTTGAAATTCTTTTTTTTTACTTTAAATTTATTTTATATTTTCAGTGTTCCAAGTATTTTGAAATTATTAACCAGAACATCATAAAACAGTAGAATAATTTAAAAACTCATTTAAAAATAACCAAGAAAAATGAAAGAAATTAAAGAAAAACAAAAACTTATATAAATAGAATTGATTATAGGTTCGTGTACTTGTTTAAAGTTTATCTGAAAAATATCTTAAATATCATGGTGAAAACATTTATATAGTCAGGGTTTTAAAAAAAATAAATGGAGAATATTTAGAAGAGACCTATGTTGATATGTTTATACCAGTATATTAGTTATTTGGAGTGTGAGTTTCTATTACTTGTGGAGAATGATTAAGTAAGACAATGTAATTGTATTTTTTAAAGGGTATATACAGTAGGCACTAGATGATTTAACTTGATATTTAATTCAAAAACAGAGATTTATGGGTGCTTTATTATACAAAGTAATAAAATTGTTATAAAAACACACCCCTTTAAACACACAATTTAATTGGTGACTTTTTATTCTTTTGTAGACATATAATCATCTCTTTAAGGTTTTGTTTTTGTAAAAAGAGAGTTAACTTGTGTAATTTTGGTATGAGAAGGACTTCAATGTAAAACTAATTAAGGAAATAGATTATTTAATTTATATGAAGAACAAACAGAGGACATTAAAATATCTTTACACATGATTTTACGTTCTTACATTAATTGCGGTGTTTATAAACGTATGGTTCTATTTGAATTACTTATATTTAAATATGAATAAAAATGCATCACTAGTCAATATGAGGTAATATTAAATTATTGAATGACTTGATAGTGTGATCTATTTTGTTATAATCTTAACTTTTTCTGATTGTTATTTTGGATACCTTTATATATATATTTAGAAAACACTGAGCAAAAGGAAAGCTGTAGAAAAATTTAGAATTAAAAATTCATTTGAATGTACAGACAACCATATAAAGATATTTTATAAACGATGTATCCATTGGTAATTTTTTATGAGAGTTATAAGCTGAATTCCAGTGCATTTTTAAAACCCCGATCATTAGGTACTGTAATCCCAATTCATTATGGGTTTTGAATTTCAACAGACCTCAAGGAAAAAAACTTGTTTCATCAGCAAAATTATGGCGTCTTAAGGCAATATTTAATTATTAATTTTATAAAGCTTCTATTTTGGTTTCTTTTGCTGCCTTAGTACATAAAATACTAGAGGGTACAACAATACTGCAGAAAATGCATCCACTGGATTAAAAACAACAAGAAAAACCACGCTGGCATTTTAAATATGTTGGTCTCTGGAAAAGTCTGGACTCTCCTCTGAATCAGTGTTTTTTAATCAAAGCCCGAAGTGAGAGATTCTTTTTTGTAGTTTGCAAAATTATGCTATGAATTATTGTCTTTAAAAAGTTTGCTTCTGATATGATACTAAACGTTAGCAGAGGATCCGTAATTTTCTGGTATGTATAGAGTGTCTTGAAACTTGGAAGTCTTCTAGGTAGTACGTCAAAGAGCTTAAGTGCTAATTTTTAAAATTATATTTTTGCCTCCTAAAAGAATAATGGAATTCACTGATTAATGGTGTTTTCATGTCTTAACTGTAGTTGTACGGGAGGCCTTAATGGTTTCAAATTCCATTTATATAACGCTTATTGTTATAGCACAAAGTCTGTAGAATAAATGGTATGTGAGCCATACCTCTGAGAAACAAAGATGACTTGAGTAACTCTTTTTTTTTATTTGAATAGCTCTTAATAAGAGTAAGATTAATAACCATGGTAATAACAATAGCTTATATTTTCTGAGTGCCTAATCTGTGCCATGTCTTATGCTTAGCAGATGATAAGCACAATCCCATTTTTCCCTCTTAACAAATCCTGACCCATTTGATACTATATTATCCTTTTTAATCTGACACTTGTGTAGGAGATTCTTCAAGGTCACACGAAGTTAAAACTCTTTTCACTAGCAGCTGTTTTTTTGAAATGTTTAGAACCCAAATATTGAGATGTTTGACTTTGAAGCCTATATTCTGAATTATTATCCTTTACTTTCTCATAAATTTTTAGACCAAAAATTAATATACTGTATTGGTCTTTCAGGGTTATATTGAGAAGATATCAAGAATTTATGTTCTTATGCCTCTTTTAGTCACAGTCTCTATGTGGGAAGACATATATAATTCAGGAAACTCAGTTGTCTTTGTTTCAGTGATACAGCTGTAAATAGTGCTGTTTTGGAAACTCTTCAAGGATTTGGATATTGATTTGCCATGAGAATGTGGATGTATAGGAGGACAATAGGATATACTGCTGTACTATTTCCCCAGGTATTAAAGGGAGGTGCCGAACACCAGCTTTGGAGCAAATCTGCTATAGATTTCACTTTTGACCATTAAACTCTCATTTATTTCACAAACTGTCCTCTTTTTGGTTTTATGGGTCTAAGAAAAATTACTGACATTCTGTGCATAGAGATAAACAGTCCTTGAGTAGTTTTATAGTTGTTACTGGCTTCGGGTATTACTGCTGCTATTAGTACTGCTACTACTACTACTACATCATCATCATCGTTAGGTAAAGTATGTCTTCTCATTCTTAAATGCAGGCAACATTATCTGGTGGAGAAAAAAACTAAACTGGGATTAAAGAAGCTGAAATCCATTCTCAATTTCTTCTCTCTTTTTGTGACATTGCATTGCCTCAAGATACCTCTGTAAGACATTTGATGTGAGAATTCATTGTGTTTCGAAAATTCCAATGCAAATTTAGCATGAACTACAGCATCTCATGATAGTATGAAATAACAGATTAGGTATGTTTATTGATCTTCTAAATATTATGTAATTCTCTAATCATATGAAATTGGCTGATTTTCCAATATATACATTAACTATAAAGCCCAGACAGTTATTTGGACTGCTTCTGAATTTAATTTTTTTTTGTACCCCAAAATATACAGTTTGTTTGATTTAAGTTTTCAAAGGAGAACATTAAACTGAAAGTGACATTGTCTGGGGAATTTTTCCTTTGCCAAAGAGAGTATACAGACAGTAGGGGCAGAAAGGACTTATACAACAGCAGTAATTCTTATCTGATTTAATATCCCCTGCATTCAAACAAAGAGAAATGAGTTGTACTTTGAGTACATTAGAAGACACATCCCCATAGGCATGGATAAAAAATGTAAAAGATCTTTCCAGTTGCACTTGTATCTGGAATTATTTGGCATCAGAATATTGAGACAATGAGAAAGACATAAAATTTGGAATACGATCCCTACTCTGCCCTTGAATTTCACATTCAATACTCCTTTTTAAAAGCTCCCATAAGAGACCATTTCCACATTATTCCTCTTTATGTTAAACTTGATAGTCAAAATATGACTATTTGAAGTCTGATCTTCAAATATAAGAACCCAACCTGGAATTTCAAACACAATTGTATAATAATCTTTGGGCAGAATAGAAAGCAACAAACTTAAAGTGAATTGAAACACCTGCTTTACAGATATCCCATGGAGGGCAAGACATACACACGTGGGCAATTCAACAAATTTAACAAGACCTAATGAGCCTTGAAACTATAATTTAATTCTTAATTTCTGTGAAGTAAATTTAGTAATGACTGATAAGGATCATCATCATCCACACTTAGAGAGTCATTAACAAGGAAGTGGAAACACCTGTCCTTTTATGTAAGGTGTTTCATTCACTCTATCTAAGATTTGAAGCTGCTGTCCTTTGTACAAGAGCAACAGATAAAGATTCCAGGATTAAAATATCTTAAAAAGAAAATTCCATACCAAAAGGCACTGTGATACTCAAAATGAAATACTATAGCTAAAGTTTAAGGGTAACTCAAGCTTTATAATTTGTTGTATTTCCAGAGATGATAGGTCTGGTAGGATCTTTATACCCTTGGGTGATTACCTGCATGCATGACAGTAGTTAGAAAAAAGGATATGTTTATTTTGTACAGTTGAGTTCTAGAAGAGTCTATGTTCCTGCAATGGGTTAATATCCTTCGTTAATATCACAATGAAGTCTCTGACCATTCTTTCTATGGTATTATTGTTTAAGCGGAAGAGTTTTTGTGTTTGTTTTTAGACAAAGATTCTGGTCATATTTAGCATTGATTTTAGACCATGATTGAATAAGTTGGAGACCAAGCAAACTATGAAATTTAATATTTGTAATAAAGCCCAAGTATGATATTACAATACCCATTTCCCTTCCCAATCTGCCTCACACCATGACTTCTAACTTCCCTGAAGATTCTTCATGAAGGTGCTAATGGATAAAAATATTTGTCTGTTCTTCTCTCTCTAATACTATTTATAAATGAACTCAAATTAAGCACCAAGCTCTGAAGGAGCAAATTTGTCACAAAAGCCCAAGAGGAAGTGCAGGTTATTGGAGGAGATGTAGCACCAAATATTAAGTCTTGCTTCCACAACCCTCCATCCATCAGTCTAGTGAACCACTTGAATAGCAGTGGCAGGAATGAGCTTATTTCCATTCTAATTCTTAATTTTTCCATGACTCAGTTTCCCCATCCATAAATAATGATTTTACCCAACCGTTTCTTGGGAGAAACCAAGATAAATGGTCAGATTTATGTAAGTCTGTTATCATTATTGCCAAATTCAGTGTTTGTTTCATTAGACAAACAATGCTGAATGTTTATGATGATGCAGGCAAAAATGTAAGCCTAATGTGAGAAGGGATTATTGTGAGAGCATTCTTCTATTCCAGGCATTGCTTAGAGCTATCCAGGGCAAACAAAACTTTGAATTATTTCTTGCACAATAAATCAAAAAATGAACATACTTGGAATTATTGTTAATGTCAATATAGTATTAATACTTATTTTTTTATTTGTAGTACAACCCAAAGAGCACTTATAAAAGAAGGAATAAGAGATTACTTGAAGGAGATAGGGTTATGGGGCTGTAGAATTATAGGGATAGGGCATCGTAGGCCACAGAAGTAAGGAAAGGGAATATAACGGTACAAAGTGGGAGGAAGCATGTAAGCAACAAGTACATTTATAAGGTGAATCTCAGTTTTGCCGAGACAATCGTGGTAAATTCAACTAGTGTGCAGAGTATGGATTTTATCTAAAGTAATTTCAAATTCATGTGTAATAAGAATGACCTGTAATGCTAGCTAAAGCACAGATTTCTTGACTGAATTATCTGAGATTGTTTCAATAATATCATATTGGACCCAGGAAATAGAGTCATGTAGATTATGTAACTGGTTTAAAGACCACACTGGAAAAAACTGAGTTAGTTTACCTGAATTAAGTGATTAGAAAATTAAAATTAATAAAATACTTCTTTCCATTGTTTGGTCAAAAAGTTTGTTATAAAATAAATACAATAATAACTGCTTTAAAAATTGAAAAGCATATCTATTTGTTTTGTTTTGCTTTGCTTTGATTTTGATGACCAGAAGGTTTTAGTTGACGAAGACTAAAAATTTATTTTCTGTGTATTGTATTCCAAGTTCTGAGAAAATCTTCCCTACCCAAAGTCATGGAAATATTCTCATATGTTTTCTTCCAGAAGCAGTATTGGAACTGTTGCTCTTACATTTTAATCTATGGTTTATCTGAAATTAATTTTTGCATAGGAGCCAAAGTCTTTCCCTCACAGATATCTACTTTCCTATATGGATATCTATTTATCCCAACACCATTTGTTGCAAGTATCTCTTTCCTACTGGATTATTCTATTGTTTTTGTTTTATATCATCTGACTGTGTAAGCTTGGAACTATTTCTTGGCTTTCTATTCTGTGCCTTTGATCTATTTGTTGATAATTATACCAATACCAGGCTCTCTTGATTATTGCAGCTTTATTATATGTTTTGAAATCAGGTACTGTGAATCTTCCAACTTTGTTAGTTTTTAAAATTTGTTTTGGCTATTATATTAACTTTGCCTTTGCATATACATTTTAGTTCAGCTTATTGATTTCTACAAAATACCTTGATGACATTTTTAGTGAGATTGTGTCCAATTTACAAATGTAATTGAGACCATTGATATCCAAATATTGAGTATTTTTTTTAAAGATTTTATTTATTTGACAGAGAGAAACACAGCCAGAGAGGGAACACAAGCAGGGGGAGTGAGAGAGGGAGAAAGAAGCAGGCTTCCCGCCAAGCAGGGAGCCCGCTGTGGGACTGGATCCCGGGTCTCTGGGATCATGACCTGAGCAGAAGGCAGTCGCCCAACCAACTGAGCCTCCCAGGCGCCCCTAAATATTGAGTATTTTTATTAATTTAATTCTTCTCTTTTTTCTCTCAATAGTGTTTATGATCACCATACTGATCGTGCATGCATCTTGTAAAGTTTATATCTATATATATTTCATATTTTTAGTCCTGTAGAAAAAGCTACTGATTTTTATTTCAATTCCTAATTGTTTATTTTTAGTGTATTGAATTTGTATACTGCAACCTTTGCTAAACTCAATGATTAGTCTGGAAGCATTTTGTAGATTATTGGGGATTTTTACATAGAGGTTCATGCTATATGTGAATAGAGATAATTTTCTTTCTTCCTTTCAAATATGTATGACTTTAGTTTCTTTTAATTATCTTGTTATACTGGCAAAGAAATTCACTACATTGTTGTATAGAAGTGATGAGACCAGATATCTTTCTTTGTGCCTGATATTAGGGGAGAAGTATTCAGACTTTCACATTAGATACAAGGGAAGCACTGAGTTATTTTTTGATACCTATTTTGTTTTTAAAGATTTTATTTATTTATTTGACAGAGACAAACACAACAAGAAAGGGAACACAAGCAAGGGGAGTGAGAGAGGGAGAAGAAAGCTTCCTGCCGGGCAGGGAGCCAGATGTGGGGCTCTTGGGGATCATGACCTGAGCCAAAGGCAGAGGCTTACAACTGAGCCACCCAGGTGCCCCTCTGATACCTTTTCTATTCCTAGTCAGCTGAGAGATTTTTCAGGTATGGATTTCTTTTGCTGTTGTTACTCATTTTATGTTTACATTTGCCATAAATTCACAATACATTGCTACTCTTTTGCCTTTATCTTTTTTTAAAGATTTTATTCATTTATTTGACAGAAAGAGAGAGAGAGAGAGCGCAAGCAAGTGCACAGGTAGGCAGAGGGAATGAGAGAAGAAGGCTCCCCACTGAGCAGGGAGCCCAGATGCAGGACTCAGTTCCAGGAACCTGAGCAGAAGGCAGGTAACCAACTGAGCCATGGAGGTGCCCCCCTCCTTTGCCTTTAGACAGCCAGTAATCAAAAATGAGGAAAAACATTTTGTATTTATAGTTATTTAAAATTTATCCATAGCTATTCATATGTTTATGTAGATCCAAGTTTCTCCTAGTATTATATTGGCATGTCTGATAATTTCTTTTAACATTTCCTGTAGTGCAGGTCTCCTGACAATACTCTAGTTTTTATCTAAAAAGGTTTTATTTTACCTTCTTTTGGAAACCATTTTCATAAGAATTTGGGAAGACAGTTTTATCTGCAGCCCTTTAAAATTCCTCCCATTGTCTTCTAGGCTGCAGAATTTCTGACAAGAAATTTGCTGTAATTCTTTGCTTTTTGGTTTGTGATAAGATTTTTATTTAGTGTTGCTTATTAATAAATTGAATATTGCATGTGTAGATACTTTTAATTTTTTTAGTTTTGTTTTGAAATTTATCTTGCTGGGGGCATCTGGGTGACTTAGTCGTTAAGCATCTGCCTTCAAGTCAGGTCATGATCTCAAGGTCCTGGGACCAAGCCCCACATCAGGCTCCCTGCTAGGTAGGAAGCCTGCTTCTCCCTCTCCCACTCCCCCTGCTTGTGTTCCCTCTCTTGCTGTATCTCTCTCTGTCAAATAAATAAAATTTTGAAAAGAAAAGAAAATAAAGAAAAGAAAAGGAAAGTATCTTGCTGAAGTTCACATGCTGAAATTCTCCATCTGCTGATTTGTTTTAGACATCTTTTGTACTAGATTATACATGACTTATAGGTATTTTGAACATTCCAGTCCAACATTTGTGTCATATCTGAGGCTCTCGAATTTTTGCCATTACACAGTAGTATAATGCCATCGTTTTTTATGCAGTATTTGGGAGTTTGGTGTTTGGGGACAAAGTGTTTCTATTGTCCCTGAACAACCTTAATCTTAGGCTGGGTCTGTTTACTAGGGTCTCGTGTATGGACCTTTTTTTTTTAGATTTTATTTATTTGACAGAGAGAAACACAACCAGAGGAGGAACACAAGCAGGGGGAGTGAGAGAGGGAAAAGCAGGCTTCCCGCCAAGCAGGGAGCCCAATGTGGGACTCGATCCCGGGTCTCTGGGATCATGACCTGAGCTGAAGGCAGTCGCTTAACCAACTGAGCCACCCAGGCGCCCCTCATGTATGCACCTTTTTCAGTGATGTGTCCCTATACCAGCAGAAGACCTTCAATGATCTGTGCTCAGGATTGTTCCTGTTCTTCCTTCAGGAATAAAGAAAGGATTTGATTCATTTTTCCCCTCCTTAGACATAAGGGGTATTCACCTATTCCCTGGGAGCCATAGTTTCTGTTGGTCTTCCTCTAAGAGCCAAAGCAGTTGTTACTTAGGAGAAAACAATGTGAGTTAAGAGTTTGTTTGCTGCAACTATGGTTCTTCCTCTTCTCCAGGACTGCACCACTGTTTTGACCATGATCATTTTTGTGAGTGCCCAACAGAGGTCCATGGAGGTGAGCCTTTAATTGGCCCAATCTCCCCTTATGTCTGTGACTCTTTGGGCTTTATATTCTCATGCGAGTCAACATCTAGACCTTAGCAATCAGTTAAAATTTTAACCTGAATGTTCTAACACAGATGATCTAGTGCTGAAGCTCTGTCTTTTTAGAAGCTCCTGTTTTTAGATTTTAGATTATTTGGCTTGTGATCTGAGTTCTTGAAAAGGTTCAAAAACAAAACAAAGCAAAACAAAACAAAACACCAAAAACATGGTTTTGTAGATTGTCTGGTGTTTTTCATAATGAGTGACATTCTTTTCAGCTTTCTACATACTAGGCAGAAACAAGTCTCTGTTCTGCTTTTCAAAGAAGTCTCCAATTTGTCAGTCTCTTGTTAGCTTTTGAATTTTATAAATGTCTTAATGAGAAGACACGTTGAATATCAATTTCAATATTCTGCCCTACCCTTTTCATAGTTTCTGGCTGTTCAACTCCCTGATTTTTGAAAATATATAATAACAAAACCACCAAAAACTCTGCTGGGGTTTAAAATCAGGTATTTATCCTTTTTTATCACTGACTCAGAATCTCAGCCTTATGTCTAGCACTCAGAAGCTAGTGAACTCCACATGGGATGGTTCTTCCTACTGTGTGATTTGTCCTTCAAGTTGGGTTTGCTTTTGCAGGTCTCAAATACTTCATTCATTCATTCATTCATTCATTTAAATTTTCAGTTTGCCTATGGAAATATTAACCTACCACAATCCATTCTATTTTAATTAGCAACAGACATCCCTGCTTCAGTTAGTTACTATTCTGTCTTTTCCATTCACCATCCTATCTACTTTAGAATGCACATATCATCTTAAATAGACCATTTAATACAATCTGGCATTTTCATTTTGCACCTTTAGGGTACATGATATGTGCTGCAAGAAGAAGAGCACCCCAGAAAATACTGGCCCAGAAAAGAGAGTTTTTCTCCCATGGAACAAGCTAGATTATAGAGGCTTGGGTCTTAAGTGACTGTTCTGCTCCACAATCGTATCAACATTTTCTGGTTCCCTCTACTATGTTGTTCTTCCTTCTGTGAGGATATTGTTCTAGACTTTATGACCAAGAGCTGAGCAGAGCCCCAGCTTTAAGAATCTGCATTCTGCTGGTGTAGTTTCAGAAGCTGGGGCTGTTTCAGAGACCACACAGAGGCTTTTTATAGGCAGGGCTTACATTTCTTTTAAAAATCAAATCCTCTAGGGGCGCCTGGGTGGCTCAGTCCTTAAGGCTTGGGTCATGATTCTGGAGTCCCCAAATCAAGCCATGCATGGGCTCCCTGCTCCATGGGAAGCCTGCTTCTCCCTCTCTCACTCCCCCTGCTTGTGTTCCCTCTCTCGCTGTTTCTCTCTGTCAAATAAAATCTTAAAAAAAATAAAATCAAATAAAAAAAGAAAAATCAAATCCTCTAAAAACTTAATCAGTTTCTGTGTTTTCTTTCCCCGCTCTTTTCTTCCAAATCTCTCCTGTAAATAACAGCAGCCAAACTTCTCATCTTGTCATAATTCTTGAGCTTAGAAAAGATTTATGCTATGCACATCTCCTTTCTCCTTAACTTAATGATAACGAATTTATGACAAAATGATAAAAAAAGCAGCTTCAAGCAAAGTTTTTCTTAACTGTACTGTTTCCCCTTTCATCTCTGTCTACAAGTTATATAATTTTTGTTTTCTTGTTTGACTTCATCCTCCCTTGTAGAACTTTACTAAAAGAGTGATCACATATCATCATTGTAACTTTTGTTAATCTGTTCCCCTAGAGCAAATAATAGGCTTGGTGGGAACATGGTCTGCTTTCTGTGTTAGTAAAGGCAATAGTTTTATCAAGAGCCGTATCATTTTTCCCCGATGGAGTATCTATTTTCATCACCAACTGCCCAACCTCTAAGACATTTCCCAACACTTTAGGTTTAGGTCAGCACTTTACCTCCAGGTAAAATTTTCTCTACTAGTAAGTTACATTTTATTCACACACATACATTCCTTCCCACACAACCATATAATTATCATGTTAAAAATGAAATGAGGTAAAGAACTACAGGGGATGCCTTATACAGAATCTTTACTGGGTAAGGAACTTTAGAACAATCCTTGTTAGAATAACAATGTCAAATGTAAATAACAAAAATATTTTGCATGCATGATTGAATATCAGAAGTCAGAAAAAAATAACTCCAGCATATGCAATATGTTTCCAACTGCAGATATAAACTATTTTTTTCTTATTTAACTATTCTAAATGTTGAATCATTTATAAGTTAATTCTATGTTAATGAACAAAGAATTAGCTTTTTGACACAGGTTAGCCTAAAAAATCAATACTGAAAAAATAGTAAGAAATTTTCAATTAAAAAGATAGCATTTTAAATTTGATTATTGATTCTTTTGTTCTTATAGGCATTAGAGCTGACCTCAAGATAAATGCCCACAATTGCATGTGCCTCTCTTCCAAGCATGATTTGAAATTTAATTACAATGGCTACCACTGTTTTCTTCATAAATGTGCAACTTTATTCAAATTATTAAGCTGATCACCAACTGGTTTATAATGCATCAGTTCCTAGACTAATGAACCATATATCCTTGTCAATTTTAGTAATGTTTTGACAGTTTTTGCCTCAGTGCCTTTGAATTACAAGAGTGTACAGCTGCACTGTGTACTGTGAAGATAGGTTTCTCCCTAAGGATATGGGAGGTCATGATTTCTGATTTTGAATTGTTTAACCAAGCAATTATATTTGATTATTCCATCACAAAGAAAACAAAACCATGTAGTTCTATGATCTTCATTAAAATCTTAGTTCATTATAAAAGTCAAATATAAATAAGTGATTTAAATACTTAAATTTATAGCAAAAAGGAACATTTAAAAATAAACAAAAGATTTACTGCATGAGATAGCCCATGGAAGTCCATAAACCCTTTTTTATACTTCTGAAATCTGAAAGCTCTGAAAAGCAAAATTCTAAATAACCTATTTGAGGGGCACCTGGGTGGCTCAGTGGGTTAAGCCTCTGCTTTCAGCTCAGGTCATGATCTCAGAGTCCTGGGATCAAGCCCAACATCAGGCTCTCTGCTCAGCAGGGGGGAGCCTGCTTCCCTTTCTCTCTCTGCCTACCTGTGATCTCTCTCTCTGTCAAATAAATACATAAGATCTAAAAAAAAAACAAACCTATTTAATAGCAAAATCTGTTCTAAATCTAAATGAGGCTACTTATTGACTTTATGATATTCAGTGTATACATTAAATTTTTGTTAAAAAATACTAATGTGTTTGATCATGGCATGTTGTATCAAATTCTGCTTTGGGTAGTAATAAAGTTCCATTTGTACACATTATTGCTTTACTAAAATAAATGTATATGTATATATATGGTATATACATAATATCACATATAGAAATATAAATATAAATGAATTGTATATATTTATTATATATTATATATAATAATTCATAAGCCTATTTGAACACAAGGTTTTATTCTTTTTAAAGATTTTATTTATTTATTTGACAGAAAGGGAGAGAGAGCAAGCACAAGCAGGGGGAGGAGTGGGAAGCCCCTGACACAGGGCTCCAACCTAGCAGCCCAGGATCATGACCTGAGTCCCAGGCAGATGCTTAACCGACTACACCACCCAGGCATGTCATACCAAAAGGTTTTTAGATAAGGGATTATAAATTTCTAAAATTAGATTGAACCACAAAAAATAGTAAAGCAAAAAGTAGATATTGCAATTTTCTCCAGTTCAACCACATGACTCAAACTAATATATTCCTTGATTACTTAAAATAAAGAAATTATTTCATTGTATATCTAGATATAGAGCATAAAAATATTAGTAAACTTGATGTTAAAACTAGCCCTAGAAATCCTATTCACAAATAACAATAAGCCTGAAATTCCATTTATAGCTCAAATTTTCTGTCTATATTCCTTCTTCTAGTTTTCTCTTATCCTTGTTATTTCACTGTGCCTATTAATTTTATCATGCCATCCAGGCTTGAAATCTCAGCCAAACGTGACACCAGGTCCTTGTTTGTTACTCATAGTCTAGTTCTTCTTTCATTCTTGCTCACATCTTATCTATACATCCCTAGACATTAAACAAGTACAGAAACTTTTAGGCTCACACCTGAACTATTGTAATAGTTGTCCAAATTGACCTTTTTATAGCTAGTTCTTTCACACTCCAATTGTTCTATTGATAGTTACTTGCTTAATAGCTTTTAACAACTCTTAATTATTCCCTTAATTTATGTTAAAATTCCATAATTTAGCAGTTAATACCCCTTGCAGTCTGTTCCTTATTTTATATCACATCTAATTTCCTTCAGCATTCCAGGGATAGAGGGGACTTCCTCAACTTAATGAAGTATATTTGCAAGAATCCATACTTAACATGATACTTCACGGTGAGGATTCTTTGTGTGGACAGGAAAGACCATCAGACCATAGGTAAAAGTAAGAAAAGTAGGAAGCACAAAAGCAATAAAAAAAAGTATACCTGTAAAAATCAGTCAAGGGACTCATAAAATAAACAGTTATAAAGTATGACATCATATGCCTAAAACATGGGAAAGGGCAGAGAGGAGTAAAGAATGGGTTTAAAGTTAAGTGACAATCAACTTAATATAGACTGCTATATGACAAAGATATTATATAAAACTTAATGTCAGCCACAAATTAAAATCCAGTAATAGATAATACAAAAAATAAATAGACAGGAAGGAAGCCAAGTGTATCCCTAACAAAGTCAACTTCTGGTGACAGAAGACAGCAAAGGAAGATCCACAAAAATGCAAAACAAAACAAACAAACAAAAAACAAGAAAATGCAATAAATAAATACATAACTATCAATAATTAATTTGAATGTAATTGCTCTAAATGGACACAGGGTGATGGAATGGTTAAAAAAAAAAAAAAGACACATCCATATGCTACCTGCAAAGGCTCACTTCAGACCTAAAGACACATTTAGGTTGAAAATGACTGTGTGCAGAAATATTTGTCATGGAAATGGATGTGAAAAGAAAGCTAGAGGTAGCAATACCTATATCAAAAAAACCCTGACTTTAAGACAAAGACTTTAATGAGAGACAAAGAAGGACACAATATAATCATTAAGAAACAATTCGACAAAAATATGTGATCATTGTAAATATTTATGCACCCAATATGGGAGTACCTAAATACATAAAAAAAGTTAGTAACAAATATAAATGAACCAAACTATAGTAATACAATAATAGTTGGGGAAATTTAATGCCCCATTTATATCAATGGACAAATCATCTAAACAGAAAATCAACAGGGAAACAGTGGTTTTGAACATTGCACCAAATGGATTTAATAGATATATTCAGAACATTCCATCCTAAAACAGAAAAATACACATTCTTTTCAAGTACACACGGAACATTTTCCAGAAGAAATCATATATGAGCCCACAAAACAAATCTCAGCAATTTCAAAAAGATTAAAGTTATACTGTGCCTCTTTTCTGAACACAATGCTATGAAACTAGCAATTAACCACATGAAAAAATCAGGAAAGATCATGAATACATGGAGGTTAAATAATATGCTACCAAACAATAAATGGGTGAACCAAAAGATCTAAGATAAAAAAAATATATACATGGAGACAAAAAAAAAATGGAAACACAATGTCACATCTTTGGGATATAGCAAAAGAAGGAAGCTTATAGCAAAATAAGTTTATGTCAAGAAGTAAGAAATATCTCGGGCACCTGGGTGGCTCAGTTGGTTGAGCGACTGCATTCGGCTCAGGTCATGATCCCGGAGACCTGGGATCCGAGTTCCACATCGGGGGAAGCCTGCTTCTCCCTCTCTCACTCCCCCTGCTTGTGTTCCCTCGCTGGTTATGTTTCTCTCTGTCAAATAAATAAAAAATCTTAAAAAAAAAAGTAAGAAATATCTCAAACAACCTATCCTTACACCTAAAGAAATTAGAAAAAATGCAAATAAAACTGAAATCCAGCAGAAAGGAAGAAATAATAAAGAACAGAGCAGAAATAAATGATATAGAAACTTTTTAAAAAAGCAGAATAGATCAAGGAAATTAGGAGCTGGTTCTTTGAAAAGATCAATAAAATTGATAAAGCTTTAGCAAGACTCATCAAAAAAAGAAAAAAGAAAAAGAAAAGAGAGAAAGAAAAATACAGGACTCAAATGAAATCAGAAATGAAAAAGAAGAAATAACAAATGACACCACAGAAATACAAAAGATTGTAAGCCAGTATTTTATTTATTTATTTATTTTTTAAAAAGATTTTATTTATTGATTTGACAGAGAGAAAGACAGCTAGAGAGGGAACACAAGCAGGGGGATTGAAAGAGGGAGAAGCAGGCTTCCCGCCGACCAGGGAGCTCAATGTGGTGATTGATCCTGGGTCTCCGGGATCATGACCTGAGCCGAAGGCAGTCACTTAACCAACTGAGCCACCCAGGCGCCCCAAGACAGTATTTTTAAAAAGTATATGCCAATTCCAGGACAATCTAGAAATAGGAAATGGGTAAATTCCTAGAAACAAATAATTTACCAAAACAGAAGCAGGAAAAAAAAAATAGAAAATTTGAACAAACCAATTACTGGCAATGAAATTGATCAGTAATCAAAAAACTCCCAACAAGCAAAAGTCCAGGACCAGATGGCTTCACAGGTGAATTCTATCAAACAGTGAAAGAAGAGTTAATATCTACTTTTCTTAAACTTTTCCAAAAACTAGAAGAGGAAAGAAAACTTCTGAATTCATTCCAGGAGACTAGCATTACCCTGATTCCAAAACCACCTAAAGGCACAACAAAAAGAAGAACTAAGGCCAGTATCTCTGATGAACACATTTGCAAAAATTCTCAACAAAACATCAGCAAACTGAATCCAACTATACATAAAACAAAATAAAACAAAAACAAAAACAAAAAGAATTTCACCAAACTGAAGTGGACTTATTCTTGGGATGCAAGGATGGTTCAATACTGACAAAACAATCAGCATGATATATCACATCAATAAGACAAAGGATAAAAAACATATGATAATTTTAATAGATGCAAAAAAGCATTTGACCAAGTACAACATCCATCCATGATAAAAATTTTCAACAAAATAAGTTAAGCTCAACAAAAATAAAGGCCATCTATAAAAAATTCAGAGTGAACATTATATTCAATGATGGAAAACTGAGAGTTTTTCCCCTAAGGTAAGGATCAAGACAAAGATGTTCTCTCTCACCACTTCTATTCAACATAGTACTGGAAGTCCTAGTAAGGGCTATTTGACAAGACAAAAGAAAGGTACAAAAGGCATCCACTTTGATAAGGAAGCAAAACACTATTTGCAGATGACATGATACTATATATAGAAAACCTTAAAGGCTCCATCAGAAAACTACTAGAACTGATAAATAAATTCAGTAAAGCCACAGCATATAAAAATCAATATACAGAAATCTGCTGCATTCCTATACACTAACAATGAATCAGCAAGAAGTGAAATTAAGAAAGCTGTCCCATTTGAAATCACACCCAAAACAAGAAAATATATAGAAATAAACTTAACTAAAGAGGTGAAAGACCTGTACTCTAAAAACTTTAAAATGCTAGTGAAAGAAATTCAAAATGAAGCAAAGAAATGGAAAGACGTTCCATGCTCCTGGGATGGAAGAACAAATATTGTTATAAAGTCAATACTACCCAAAGCAATCTACAGATTTAATGCAATCCCTATCAAAATACCAACAGCATTTTTCATGGAACTAGAATTAACAATACTAAAATTTGTATAGAACCACAAAAGACCCTGAATAGCCAAAGTAATCTAAGAAAAAGGAAAAGAAAAACAAAGTTAGAGGTATCACAATTCCAGATTTCAAGTTATATTACAAAGCAGTAGCAATTAAAACAGTATGGTACTGGCATAAAAATAGACAATAGGATAGAATAGAAAATGCAAGAATAAATCCACAATTATATGACCAATTAATACTTAACAAAGGGAGAATGAATATACAACGAGAAAAGACAGACAGTCTCTTCCACAAATGATTTTGGGAAAACTGGACAGCCCATGCAAAACAATGAAACCAGATCACTTCCTTTCACCAAACACAAAAATAAACTTAAAATGGAATAAAGACTTAACTGTGATATCTGAAACCACAAAAATCCTTGACAAGAGTACAGACAGTAATCTTTCTGACATTGGCTATAGTAACATTTTTCTAGATATGTGTCCTGAGTCAAGGGAAACTAAAGTAAAATTAAACTATTGGGACTATATCAAAATAAAAAATTTCTTCACAGTGAAGGAAATAATCAACAAAACTAAAAGCCTACTGAATGGGAAAAGATATTTGGAAATGACATATTTGATAAAGAGTTAGTATCCAAAATACATAAAGAAATGATCTATTTCTCAATACCCAAAGCCCAAATAATCCAACTAAAAAATGGGCAGAAGACATGAATACATACTTCTCTGACAAAGACATGCAGATGGCTAACAGACACAAGAAAATATGCTCAATGTCATCCATCACCAGGGAAATCCAAATTAAAACTACAATGAAATATCACATCACACCTACAGAATGGCTAAAATAAAAAATACAAGAAACAAGGGCATCTGCTTGGTTCAATCGGTAGAGCATGTGGCTCTTGAACTTGGGGTCATGAGCTGAATTCATATGTTGTTGTGTAGAGCTTACTGAAAGAAAAACAACAACAACAAAATAAGAAACACCAGGTGTTGGCAAGGATGTGGAAAAAGGGAAACCCTCTGGCACTCACTCTTGGTGGGAATGAAAACTGGTGCAGCCATTGTGGAAAAGAGTATGGAGTTTCTTCAAAAAATTAAAAACAGAACTACCCATGATCCAGGAATTTCACTACTAGATATTTACCTCCAAGATACAAAAACACTAGTTCAAAAGGATATATGACCCCCTATGTTTATTGTAGTATTATTTTCAATACCAAACTGTGGAAGTGGCCTAAGT